>JAOVYX010016618.1:0-53521 GCA_035668315.1 Drosera spatulata
GCCGCTATACTGAAGGAGTGGGACACATATTTGCCGCTATTCTGGCAGCTGGTTCCACCCAGTGAAGAAGACACTCCAGAGGCATCTGCCGTGTACGAGCAAAAAGCAGCTGATCAGGTCACCTTGCAATCTGCATAAGACCGTTGGAACTTCTCGCTGTAAAACAAAAAGAGATTATATGCGGGGAAAAAAGAGAGTCCCTGGCCATTGACAGACTCACAGAAGTGATGCATGCTGCAGCAATTCTTCGTTGCTTTCGTGGTTCCAATAGCGGCTTGAAGGAGCTGAAAACCTCATATTGATTGTACAATACGTGAAACATGGTAGATAATCACAAACTCTCCGGATTTCAGAATCCTGGTTCCTGAAGGCCGATGAACCAGCAATTGTATAGCAATAATCTGTAAAAATCATGTGTTCTTAGTTTCTCCTGGATTATTCTGAACTGAAATCCCATAAACTGCTTCTCACCTTGCCGCGGAGCGTTGCTTGTGTGAGTTTGGTTGGGCAAGATTTGTACGTTATTGATACTGATTACCTTGATGTTCGACTTGTTTGATACAGAATATTTCTCTTTTGCAAGGAAAATGTATTGTAGTTATGATGATGATGATGTATATGATATTAACCTTCCGAGATGATAATGTATATGATTTTTATTATTAGTTCAAGCGACTCCGATCGAAGTGAGCTTCATCCACCGTAAAGAACAGAACCGATACTAATTTACAGGTTCACTTTGTCAACTTTACCCTTCATTTGTGATTGATTTTTTATGTTGTAGTTTATGCTAAACCCAGTATGAATTGTATGGATGGTATAAATCGGTTTTACGTAATAATGTTCTCACTTGTTAATGGTTATGCTGACTAAGATAATTATATTGTTCTGAACTCAGGTCTGACCATAGAACAGATGGGAAAAAACTTGAAAGGGAAAAAAATGTGCTGTTAATAGGCAAAAGAAACTGGAGACAAAACATCAGCATTTTGCATTTCTACAGTGAAGTGTCTAACATTTCTTATACAGTGCTAGCAGCTGCTGTCTCAACCATTCGCAACTGATTTGCTGCATTCCATCCACCTATTAAGAGTCGCGAAATGGAAAAAAACAACACTTAGTTTCGGTCGTCATATCAAACTGTATTTCTTGTGCTTAAAATTTGAGTATACTTACAGATAAGTGCACGGTGAAGAGATCGAGCCCTGCATTTGTCCTAAATGAGGAAACATCAATGACAAGAAGTCCATTCTCCTCGAGCATCGACAGAACATGGGATAGTGAAACTCTCTTGTGCGCCTTAGACGTTGAGATCCGGACGACGAATTCCATGTCACCTAATTTGCTGACTGAAACAGAACACGATGAGCTGCATTGATCAGCTTCACTTTTCCTTTGCCTTGCTTCTTGTAGGGAGACACTTCTGCTTGTCATAAGCTTCTCCTTCTTCTGAAGCAGTGAGTCGACTTCTTTCTGTAACCCCGGTATGTACTTCACGACACGGGACACTGTTGCGGGAATACTGAGTTTCTTCTGCACAATTTTTAACATCGATATCGGATTGATATGTGAGAACGTTTCATCCTTCAATTTGCTGTTTAGTTATGTTTGTCCATGTTCAGTATCGTTACATCAAATCCTGATCGGCGAACTAAACAGAACAGGAGACTATTGTAAGACTGATTCATTTAGCTTGTCACAATTTTCTGAAGAAACCAAATACGAGAACAAAAAGAAGAGACAGAAGTTGGACTAACGTTTTGTTCAGGAGCAGGGAGAAGAGAACGTAGAGAAGAATACAAGCCATTGATCTTCTTTCGACGATCCCTCTCGGTCTCATTATGGTTTCTTTTCTTTACCGCCACCGCCACATCCTCCACCCTACCAACCGGCGATTGATCCTCCTCTCCAACACTGATGTACGGCTCGGATGATCCGAACCAAAGCTGTTGATTCAAGTGAAAATTGTCTGAACCCTCCAATACTGCTCCAGGAGTTGATCTCCAGCTCTCAGTATAGTGATCATCATCATGGATTGTTGGATTATCATCTAGCTGATTCGGCCATGATCCAACGGCTGAGAACCAAGGAGATGTTGCCAACATGATGCTGCTGGTGCTCTCAGTGCCAATGGAAATGATCAATCTTGAGTGTTGATCAAATGGTATTTGATGATGGAGCTTTTCTCGCTATATCTTATAAGTTGCTAGGACCATTTACATATTTATATGAACATGAATGACGACCACTATTTGTCGCTTCCTTATTGGGTAAGGGATGAATTATTTATCTGCTTATCTAAATAGTGAATTCAAACACGTAATCTCTAAATAAACGGACGTGTTTTAATCAATTATTCACAGAAATCTAAATAAAACTCGCTTTGATCAAGCCTAGGACCATGTCGCGAAGTTTTCCAAAGACTTCGTGCTATGTCTTGTCCGAGCTAACCACAATGGCCGCGTTATACACTTGCTGCTTAACTACGGAAAGTCTTATTAATGTACATTAAGTATTGTGTATTTCGCTTGTGATTAGATAGTCTCTCGTTTACATTCTCGACGACTATAGAAAAAATTGAACCCAATTTCCTGTCGGAGCAATGATTATTACCAAACCCGACAGCCCGCTTTCTTTTCAATAACTACTTTGTGAACCCAGTTGACATAGATTAGTTACAAGATTAATCATCTAATCCACTTTTCACAAGAATCTCTTCACTTTGGGTCTTCTCATACATACATGATTAAATATACTACCACAAATGAACGATCGCCGCAATAAGATAATATATGTTGATTACATGTATGCTTAATTAATTGCGCATTAAACAGATATGATGAAGGTTTTGTTGTGAACATGACACTTCCATTTATTTTTTTTTATAAGTTGGTCTAGCACGTGACAGTGTAGCTAGTGTATTGCTGCTAGTGCGCGCGGGCTCGTGCAAAATGGTGTACGGCATGCGATTGAAGTGTGAAGCTAAATTGATAATCCAGCAAAGTACTTGTTGATCTCTCTTTGAATGAAATTCAAACTCATGATAAGTGCTCAAACCTCAACTAACTATAAAGATAACAATATGATCCTATCCGATAAATAATATGATGAATATAAAAATAACAATATGATCTCTCTTTTAATTTTTATGAAAAAATTGATTTCTTTATATTTTTGAGATATTAAATCTATGATTACATGATTATGAAAAATATTATTTATCATCGAATTAATTCTTTTTCTGTCAAATTTTGATATATTATGTATATCTTTATAAAATACAAATTAAAAAAAAATTAAAATAGGATAAATTCAGTAATAAATAATTTTTTTTTATAACCCACAAGTATGCAGGAGACACATGCCAATGCATGGCGGGCGCGTGCCAACATGGGAAAGGAGCAAGCGAGCCTCATGGAAAACACAAGCTCTAGCTTTTTGCTTCTTCTAGTGAGTTGGACAAGGAAGATGTTGAAATGCACCTAATAGATATTATGCTTAGCCCAATAATCAGTAACTAGTAGAGTACTTTATTGTCTCTTTTATGTAAGCAAACTAATTTCTTTTATGAAGTTACTTACATTGTAAAAACTAATGTCACGACTAACCTCTCATTGTACGATAAGCAACTAATGTAAGACAAATTGCGAATTGCATCCGCAACGTCATTGCGCCTCTGATTCGAATATTCATCACAACAAGTAGATAATATTTCTTCTGCTCAAATAATCCAATCAATTGTTACAATACTATTCGGCATGTATGCTAAGGAACGTACGTACTTTCCCTAACGTTTTGGATAAGCTCAAGTGTGTTTGTTAAGCAACTCTATATTGTTTCACCAAATGAGAGAACAAATTCTCTGATGTGCAACAAATTACAAGACTCAAACCATAATTGATCTAACCCCATGATTTATGTCAAGTATTAAACATATGGGATTTCAATTCAAAACTAATTGATAATGAGTGAAGTGGCTCAAAATTTATAAAAAACGTTCCATCACATGAATGTCTCCTCTGGACTTGAAATGCAGATATATTTGAGTGATACAAGATGTCATACCGTTGGATTTATTAGACTTTGATACCATATTAAACCTAACTGGTTCAACTCAAAACCAATTGGTAATAAATGAAGTGAACCAGGATCTATTAATACGTCCTCTCAAGTGAATTTTTTCTTTGAGTTTGAAACACAGACATATTTGGGTGATGCAGAGTGTCGGGACCGTTGGGTCTATTGGACTTTGATTGGTTCCAATTCAAAATCAATTAACTTAACATGAAATGATTCAAAATCTATATATATATAGATATAGATATAGAGTTCTCCCATCACAAATATTATTGATCGTCCCATATAATAAGCTCAAGTTTAGCTCCACAAATTAACCCCTTTGATACCATACTCAGCTTGTGTCAATTCTACAGTCAAACAGTTCATTACCCAAAACAAAAACAACCTCAATCAAAAGCCCACCACATTTCCCAAATCCAAAGCCCACAATGGCCGTGGCCCAAACACACAAAACAAAGCCCATCACTTCACCACAACACTCTTCATTTTTCCAAAACCCTAATTTCTCCGCCGGCCGCTCCGCTGCAGATCGACGGAAAATACCCTCGCCGGCGAACCCTCCGCCGCCTCTGCTCCGCCTTTCATCGGCCTCAAACGATCTTTCCTCGCGCCAAGGTAAATCTGTTTCTGAGACTCTGTACAGATGAATGTTCGAATCAGTCAGTCAGATAATTATATGTGGTTTATAAGTTATTGCACACTTTGCTGACTACTAGTTTTTTTCACTCTCCATATATGCATCACGGTTGAGTATCTGAATAATGTTATGGGCTTGCTCGATTTATAGGATTTATTTAGGTATTGCTGCTGAGTTGATGATGGTGTTTTGATTGTTGGGTTATATCAATGTGAATTGTTGGTTCAAGGATATGATGTTAGAACCAGTTTCTGTAAGTTTTTTTTTTTTTTTTTTTTTGTTATTATTCATCTTTGACTCAATGGGTTCTAATCGATTTTAAGGAGTGCTTCTATATGGATTAAGTTGTGTTGGAGATGTTTGTCGGTTGCGGGCATGCGGGTAGGAAAAAACTGGCATTTCTAGCTTTTTTCTTGTAGGAGCTTGGACTAGGAGTTGTAGTTAGTTTAGTTGATTGTTCGCAGTTGTTTTATGGGAATTGGGAGTCAGAAGCAGAGACTATGGCGGTTTTATTCTGATCAAGGGCATGGTGTAGTGATCGACCTCATATGTGAAGCGAAGTGGTATTGCCGACTCTTGCTTCGTTTAGAAACTTGATGTTGCATTACAGTGATGCAGTGGTTTGTGGTGGGGTGCATTTTAAGCTTTTTCTGAAGAGTCGATGGCCTGTCAAAATGTGGGATTTGACTCTGGAGCTGGAAAAAAAGTTTGTGTCCTATGTTTACAAAGGTTTATCTGAATTCTGTAAGTTATGTTGGTTTGAGTATTGCGGCTCTTGTTTTTCTGTTGAGCCTTTTGTTACCGTTTTCTTGGTGGTCTGTGCAACTCTAAGAGTGCTTGCATGGTGATAATTCTGGTCTGTTGTTTTTGCTCCTCGTGTTTCCTGTACTGCTACTTGTCTTTCTATTAATTTATTGGAGTGTCAAAGGCTGAAATCGTGTGAAATTAACAAATACTGTACTTTTTCACCTTTATGTAGTCTGATATAGACATAGAATGCCGAGGCCATACGGAAAGCCCAAGAAAAGGAAGAGAGAACCAGACTATGACAGGGAAACCGATCTGCCTGGCAAAGAAGATGCATCCTTGGACATGAGGGATGAAGGGATACAAAATGGACTGGCTAAACCTGCTGAAGATAATGATGATGTGGATTATCTGCCCGGTATTCCTATAGCTCCACTTGATGAGAAGAATAAGCCTGGTGTCATCTTCATCCTTGAAAAGGCTTCATTAGAAGTTGGCAAAGTCGGAAAGGTTCAAGAACTTCTAGCTCTTATCATGTAATTTCTTGCCCATGTTTTTACAGTGATTTAGAGGTATTTAATGAAGAAGAAACACATTGTTGCTCAAGCACCTAGCTAAGCTGTATCAAGCAGTTGAAAGGCCATTGAGCATTTCTGGTTGCTAATCAGAGGAGTGATATAAAAAACCTTACTGCCAGATAGTTTAGTATATAGATTCTATGTTTTATTGGTTTGGAAAGTTATGTTTATTGGATTTTTATCTCAATGCAGACATACCAGCTTCTGAACTCTGATGAGCATTCTAATTTCCTCCGGAAGCATGGTAAAAACCCTGCTGACTACCGGCCAGATATTGTGCATCAGGTTATAAAAATGATTCTTCAAATGACATTGTTTTGTTTCAATCCTGTTGTTGAGTAGGGATTCTAGTTATCCAGAGAGTTACATCATCCTCAGTATCCTATTATTAGGTTACCATTTGCAATCAAAGCTCTGAAGTTAGTTTCTTGTTGTCTGTTCAGGCTCTTTTGACAATTCTTGACAGCCCATTGAACAAAGCTGAGAGAGTACGAGCTGTGTATGTTAGAACGGAAAAAGGCGTGCTAATTGAAGTCAAACCATATGTCCGAATTCCAAGGACGATGAAGCGATTCGCTGGTATCATGTGTAAGTCCCAACTATCTGATCAGTTGTCACTAAAGATGCTTGTCCTGATGCAGCCCAAATGATCATGAATTAGAGGCATCCTATGATCTTTTGTTTTTTCAGTGTCGTTTCATGTTCTCTAACTTCACTCTCTTTTGGCAATCATTTACAGTGCAACTTCTGCAGAAGATGAGTATAAGTGCTGTCGGCAAGCGTGAGAAACTTATGCGGGTTATCAAGAACCCTGTAACTCAATACTTGCCGCCAAATTCAAGAAAGATAGGTGAAATACAACTGAAATTTTTTTCCTCTTGAACAATATACACATCGGCATTTGGGGAAAGCGTAGTAATGCATCCTTTCGTATTGCTCCTTTCAGGCTTTTCATACAGTTCAGAAAAATTGGTTGACATGCAAGACTATGTCACAACTCTCCAGGATGATCACAACATTGTTTTTGTGGTATGTGTATCGGCATACTTGTTTATGTTATTGATATGATATCTGTTATTCTTTCCCACACTATGTTTCTAATGCATGGTCAAATCAGGTTGGTGCTATGGCTCATGGGAAAATTGAGGAGGAGTTCGTGGAGGACTACATAGCTAGTGAGTTACCAGATTTGCAACTCTGTATTTAATCCGATACACTTCATGCGGGCAAAAAAATTGTAGCACTCAAAATTTAGGACTTGACCTAAGATGAGAGGTTCCCTCGATAATTTAATCCGTCAAAGCTCTAGTGACCTTATGAGAAGCTAGTGATGAGAAATGCTGGCAGTAGTCATTGTAGAGTCTCCGTTTCACTGTCATTGGCTTATTGATTGGTTAGACTTTGATCCCGTCAGCTGTTCAAGAACTCGCTTCTTAAATTTGTATATCTTGTTTGACTGATCCCTGTTTCACTATCTTTAGCGTTTGCTGCTAGCAATCCTTATTCCAATATCGTCGCTAACCTGCTTCCTTCCTTTTGCAGTCTCAGGTTTTCCATTGAGCGCTGCCTGGTGTATAGCGGACATATGCAAGGCCATGGCGCGCAAGTGGAAGATACTTTGACGGGACTGTAATATGCGAAGTAAACAGAAGCTGTGGGATATGTGTCGATGCATTTGCCTATGTCATGGGCTTACCATGAGTAGTACACGTCTTCTCACTTTGTAGCGTTATTGCCCTAAATTATACTTTTCTATCGATTTAATTTTTATCTAGTAAAGGAAATTAAGGAATGCATTCGTGCTTTCTTACATTTGTTACAAGTCCTAGAGTAACACCTTTATGTAATCGATTGGCTTTCTTATGAACATGTAGTAGTTACTCGGACGATGAACAACTAATGGAACTAATGGAAGATTGAGGATGATGATTCCGATGCTGGATCAACGTGGTCATGTCTTTGCTCCAGATGATGATGACGGGGTAATCATCGCTACACAGATGATGATGGTAATGCCAAGCTTTGATGAACCAAAAAAACTACAATCAATTATGTGACTGATAGTTCCTAAAAACACAAACAAAAGGCATTACAACAGAACCAAACCACAAGTCCCTTTCATTTTCCACAGCCTCGCTAACAAATCTCAATCTCCCACTCTTATCTTCCAACACTTGCAAAACAACATCACCCTCTTCGCTCAACTTCAGTGCCATCCCAACACTTTTCCTGCTTGTGTAACTCGAAACCAATTTCAATGGCTCGAACGGTAGTCTAACGAAAACTTCACCTAGGTGATGAAACGAAAGAATCCACTGCAAGAAATTGCTTCTTCTGGAGTAGATTCCGACCCAAAACTCCCCCTGCGAGTTCATCTTTATGTTGTCCGGGAACCCTGGGAGCTGTGTTACCACTGCTGATGTTCCTGCCTTGGATGTCTTGAGCCAGTACTTGTGGACTCTGCATGGCGTGCTTTCCAATGCAAGAACGAAGTCCCCGTTCTTGCCAAGGGAAACGCCATTCGCGAAGGTCAGGTTGCTGAGGAGCCTCGTCGTTGTCTTGGTTGTAGGATCGTATTTCATTAGCATTCCTGTGTCATCTCCTGTGACAGTCGCTTCCAAGAAACGCCTGCAGTGTTTTCATACCACGCCACAACAATTCTCTCAACATCTGGCACATCACTTCATGTAATCATACTTTCCGACACTTCAACATGAAAGTTCATCGATTTTTTTCGTTTCTCAAATAATACTAACATGGATCAAACCCAAAACGACTATTGAAAAATGACTACGGGTTACCGTCTAGGATAACGGGTGCTGCTGACAGTGAAGTAGACGTCACCGGTGTCGTGATCAATGTCAAGCGCATTTGTGAACCAAAAAGATACACCCTCTGGTCTTTGGGCCCCAATTGGAGTGGCCAGCCCACCAGCTCGGCCCACTGAGAGCAGGCCCATGTATGCGTCTGCAATGTAGAGATCGCCAGTCTTTTTGTTGAAGCGTAGGCCCAATGGGCGCCCACATATGTGCTCTCTTTCTTCGTGGTTATTGGTCCGGTCACATCCTTCCCTGCACAAACGGCCCAACTTCGGTGAAAATGTTTATTCTGAATCTGCTTTTTTTTAAATTATGATGATCAAAATCAATAATAAAAATAAAAAAATCAATAATCAAAATCAGTAATTGTTTAAATAAAATCTTAAACGTTGAACTTAGATGAAATGAAAAATAGAATCCCAAAACCAATTTTTCTGATTTTTTATTTTTTATTTTCGCTTCATTGATAATGATAATAAATATGTCTTTTTCATCAATTAGTGAAACAAATATAAAGAATAAAAAATAAAAACTATATCAAACAAGACCCTTGTTATATTTTGCTTCAGTTGCCCACTTTTACAGCCAAAAAAATGAAAAAAAGAAGTTGGACAATTAAGCTAGAACACTTCATGATTTTCACTGATTCTGATGCCAAGCTTCCATTTTCTATCATCTTGGCCCATTCTACCTTTAACCACATTTGTCTCAATTAAAAAAGGCGATTTGTTTTACACTGTCATCACAACAATAGCAAGTCTTTAATTTTTCCTTCAGTGAATGGATTCCCAACTATGAACCAAGTTCATTAGCCTCGCGACGGTAAATTTCGAACTTCAGTGAACGACTACTGATGGATTGGTATTAAATCAATAAATATCATTAACGACGGGATGAAAGCCATAGTTTAGCGTATGCGCACACATTGAGCGACGTCATATTTCAAGAAAACCTATGCTACGGTTGACGGGTCCTTGCTAGTTTCTAATTCTTCAACGCACATGATATTCAATCACAAATCAAAGTTGATGAAGTTTGGACCATGTTTAGATATTGCACAACTGGTCGAGGGAAAGGGAACCTAGCTAGCATGGACATGATTCCATATTGTGTATTCTCAATTTAGGGGATGATAACTTTCGTGTTATAATTCCATTGTACATATGACTTTGAAAAACGTAACAAAAACTTCAGAAGGATCAAGAACAGTGCAAAGTGCATTTTTTCGGTGTTTTCTTGCGTGTATTATCGTGATCCTCTATTAGTGGATACATTAGTTAGACGTAGGAGAAGCATGGAAACATGTAGAAGTGGTCACCGAGCCCATTCAAATATTCTGTTATGAGCTTGATAATCGTGATGGCAACATGATCATGATGAGCATGATCTAGAATATTATGGTGGACGTACTTAGGATCTAAGGTGACTGTAACAAACACATAAATCAACTAACTAATTATTCACTGATCAAATATATATTCAGGCTTACCTATTAGGAGAAGTGACGGCGAAATCAATCCACCGGAGCTGATCCCGGTCCCACCTGAGGATCCGGCCATCGGACACACCCACATAGGGTCCCCGGCCATCGTGGTCAAAGGCGATACTCTCTGGCCCCACCGCGCCCAC
Organism: Drosera spatulata; assembly: GCA_035668315.1. NCBI lineage: Eukaryota > Viridiplantae > Streptophyta > Magnoliopsida > Caryophyllales > Droseraceae > Drosera > Drosera spatulata. The sequence goes on from JAOVYX010016618.1 coordinate 10,491, forward strand.
CAGTGGCAGAATCTCCAACTCCTCGGCCGTCACCTTGATCATATTATCATCATCATGGCCATGATCGCGATCAAATGCCCTAAACACGTTCCTCGTCGCAAGTAACAAGCCCACGACGAGGATTATGAATGGGAGAGATGTGGTGATTCTTGATGTGGTCATTTGTTGTTTTTGATCATGGGAGAAAAATGGATCCTCTGATGAAGTTTGTTTGTTGTGGTTTATAGGGCCTGTTTGGCTTGGAGGGGAATTTATATGGGATAAAACATGAGAATGAAGTGGTTTAATTTGTCAACTGTCGGAACCAAACAGGAGGGGGGGGGGGGGTGTATGGACCAATCACAAAGTGAAATTTTTATTGGAGAATATTACTGAAAGGTATATTTTATGTGATCATTTCAAGTTTTATTTTTATATTTTTTTTATTCCATATTAAATATAATATTTGAATTTTAAGAGAGTTTGTATGTATTAATTTTTATATATAAAGATTATATTGTATGGAAGGAAGGGAGAGAAAAAGAATGCCAGAAAAAATAGGATGAGCAGAATTGATGTTTTTTATGATTGTAAAGAAAAAAATTCAAAATGTTATAATTTGTATGACATATTAAAAAAAATATTGTATTTTTTATAAAATGAAGTGAGTATAATTTATGATTTATTGATAACTAGAGAAAATGAATGAATGACACTTTAATTAACATAGACAAAGATTTATTGAATTAACACCGCAAAATTGATTGTCGTTAGTACTCTTTTTCATGATATCTATTGATACCATATGATAGACAAAGATATTGGTTGTAGTGTTATTTTCTTGAGATTAGCACTTTAATTAACATAGGTTTACGTGTGAAAGTACTTAGCTTGACAGTTTGGGCCATATAATGAGCATCGGTTAATTAAGCATTTAATCATATAGGGGAAGGTGAGGGTGTGTGAATCAGGGTGAGTAGATTGTGGCTATCGATGTTACCAAATCATGATCGATCTAAACAACCATCGTTTTACGAGTTCATACTTATCATAAACATTATCAAATTTCGAGATGCTAGGAGATAAACTTTTCCAAGCTAACAATTGTTTTCTTTATCCATAATATTTGAATTTGAACAGATATTTTTTTTTAAAAAGGTTTTTTTTTCCTTTGTGATTAAATCAATATTTTAAGCGTAATTGTTCTTCCATTAATTCGGATTTGAACACATCTCCTTTGAAAGTTTTATTTTCGTTGAATTTTTAAAAAGAGATTGCCTCCACCCTCCGTTTTTGATGATATTATCATGACCATTTCTTAAATTTTGTTAAAACCCAACAACCATGTGTGTTCGTTTTAAAAGTTAACAAGCATTCACTTTACATTATTAAAAAAAAAAAAAAGGTTAACAAGCAGTAATCTATGGAACCGTAATCTATCTTAAAAAAAGTTGAGTTTACTTCAAGCTATCAAGCACACAACAAAATATCCCCTCCATTTCATAATACTGGTGATATTAAATAATAATCATATTATTTATTATGTATTTTGATGTCTTATTTTTTATATATAAATGATATGATATGAATTTTATTTTTATTTTGATTTAGGGTTATAATTTGTATCTTATATTATTTTTGATGTTTTATGATAAATTTATAAAAAATATCATTTGATTATCTCGCGGATTAACGTCGTGAATTTTTTTGTCAACATGACCTTCCATTGTCTATATTATGAAACGAAGGAAGTGTGTGATTTTTATTTGTGCAATCTTGATACCACATTAGGAACACAAAGTGATTCATCATTGAATCAAACATCTAACCTTTTAAATTTTGTCAAGCATATACCTCACTTTTACAACTCGTCAAAGTTTTTATCGAAAGCTCTAGAAGGGCCACATTCAACAAAACAACAAAACTTAGCGGGCAACATAATGTTAACTCATACTATCAATATGCCGTACTTATAATAAGAAACGAATTGCGTAGAAAGATTCATTGTATTCAATGCGGCTTGAATGATTTAACTCATTAGCATATCATACGGATGCCAGACCATATCAGTGATATGGTTCAAAAGAGGTTATCCTTAATTCTCGTTTAATTTTTTTAATGGATTAAATAAAAATGTCTGTTGTTTTCCTGTGTTATAAAATCAATTTTTATATATAATCATCTCAAATTTTAGGTATTTATAAAAAATTATCTCAAATCTTCATATTTATAAAAACACTACTCAAATCATATGAAATTTCTAAAAACACTACTCAAATCATATGATATTTTCAAAAACACTTCTCAAATCATTTAATATTTTCAAAATAACTGTTATTGTTAGTAAAACCGCTATCTTAAACGATTTTTTTTTATTTTTCTCTTGTCATATATATTTATCAACATAACTTTTTCATCCCTTTGTATGAAAACCTATTATTTTTATATTATTTTTTCAATTTCGTCAATTTTTTCAGTTTCTCAAATTTTAATTGTCTTATTAACTTTCTCTAATTCGATTACTCAACTCATAATGATCATACTTTTAGGTGTAAATATAAAAATATTAAACAAGGAGAAAAAACAAAGAATGTCAAAATTTGTTAAAATCAATGGATTCACTAACGACAACAGGTATTATGTATATTTCATATGATTTGGATAGTGTTCTTGTAAATATAAAAATTTAAGATGAATTTTTTATAAATTGTTAAGATTTGAGGTGGTTACATATAAAAATCCATCTACAATATTCTGATTTGACATTTTCTTTCTCTTATTCATTCCTAATTAAAGTGGTCTCTAACATCAAAGTTTGTTCCTTTAGGATATGTTGTCCTAACTTTTAGGTGTAAAGATAAAAATATTAAACAAGGGGGAAAACGAAGAATGTCAAAAATTGTTAAAATCAATGGATTCACTAACGACAACAGATATAATGTAAATTTCATATAATTTGGATAGTATTTTTGTAAATATAAAAATTTAAGATGGTTTTGTTTTTATAAATTGTTAAGATTTGAGGTGGTTGTATGTAAAAATTCCTTCACAATATTCTAATTTGATATTTCCTTTCTCTTATTGATTCCTAATTAAAGTGGTGTCTAACATCAAAGTTTGTTCCTTTAGGATATGCTGTCCTAGCATTCTAATACCCTAAGATCCGATTCACTCTCTAGAGATGGTTCTTTTTAGAATTTTCTTGAAACGTGCACACAAATACACACAAAAGGTAATATCAAAAGGAGAAGCTGCAAGATAAAAAAGTGATCCAATCATTACCTCCACACTCTTCTAATCTACACTCTTCTCATTGAAATCCTCATTCAATCTACAAGCAGCAAAGATAAGTGTATCATATGACTTGACATCCATCATTTTGTACTTCTTCAACAACTTCTTTAGATACTTATGTTGATGAATCAAAACTTCATATTGGAATTACTTGACTTGTAATTCAAGAAAGAAATTTAGCTCTCCCATCTTACTCATCTCGAACTATCCTGTCATCAAATTGATTTGTGCGTTGGATGATGCCATCTTGACATTATTTTTGCTCCAATGGTCGATCCTCTAATCAGTTAATAAAGATACAAAGGAGTCAATCATTCATACGAAGGATGAGAAGTAAAATGATGCCGTTGATGATGAACACGTGCATGATGACGAAAAACGTCCAAGACTCCCTCACGTAAAAATAAAATAAATTGGATGCAACAAGTGAGGGAGAATCAAGGACGGTTGGTGAGCAATCAAAGCAAAACATCGATGCTGATGTTGGGAAGAATGTGCCAAAGAATTTTATAAATCTCATTGGAATATTATCGATAATGAGGTCACGCAGGCTGTTCTTGGGTATCTTAATAGAGATCTCGACATTGCCCCTCTCAATAAGACCCACATCGTCTTGATCCCAAAAATGAACAACGTCACTAAGGTCACGCAATTCAAACTAATCAGTCTTTGTAATGTTATTTAAAACTTATCTCCAAAGTTCTCACAAACCATTTGAAGATGGTGTTGTCGTCCCTCATCTCAGACTCATAAGATACGTTTGTGGTCAATTGTTTCATTTCCGATAATGTCATCGTAACTTTTGAAACGATGCATTTTATGAAAAATGAGAAAATCAACAATGAGTTTTTTCGTTTTAAAACTAGATTTGATACTTTATTCTTCTTAATGATTCCCCCTTGACACCCTTTAAATCTAATCGAGGACTTCAATGAGAAGATTCACTTTTTTTTTCTCTTTATAGTATGATCGATTAATTTAATCTTAAATTTCACCTATTAATAAGAGAATATCCGAAAAAACAAGGTTAGATGCAATTAGCCAATTGGTAAAATCGAAACCCAAACATTTTTTTTGAAAAGAACATTATAACGAACTTCCATAATCCAACCAAAAATAGATATATATGGTTGAACAATCTAAATTCCATCACTGAACTGTTTGAACGTGACCAACTCCCATTCAATCTCTCACCACCATCACATTAGGGTTTCCAAATTCCCCCAAATCCACCATCAATCTCCGAATCTCGATCAGCCTTCATCGATCCAGCGATCAAAATACCTGAAATTCAACCATGGCGGTGCCATGGAAAGTGAGTATTTGGATTGCGAAGATGGTTTGGCTGACCCTCGCTGGCTGGGTCTCCTCTTGCTTGATCGTCGCCGACGACATCGCATCTTCCCTTCGCTCCGGCGATATCGGCGCATTTCACGTCGGCTGATCTCGTCGTTGCCGTGATTCAGGTTCTGATCATGGTAAATGTTCTTGTGATTTCATCGGCATTGTTTGCGATTCCCGACTTGTGCTTGTGATGTAGGGATTCTGTGTGTGCCGCGGGTTTGCGGTTGAGATTATGAGTTTGAATGTTGATTCAATTAGAGGATGAAGGATAAGAACTCAATTGCAAATGATTTGTATGTTAATCTGTGATTATATAATTCACGCCAACGGCTCGCGCTTGGTGTGGTCAATGGGAGAAGTGCTTGTGCTTGGTGTGGTCAATGGGTGAATGGCTAGTGAATTTGGTACAATGAGGATGTTTCCAGCGAGATTTGGGACGTGATCATGATATGTTTATCAGATCGACAGTCCTTCTACATGTTAGGTTAGTATATGGGTATGTTTTGTGTTACTGTTATCCGCAGTGACAATGAGTCAATGAGTTTGTTTCTCAGGAGTTAATCATGTAACAATGTTGATGACAAGGGCATCATCTGTGATCCTTTTAGGAAAAGTGGATACCACATTTGAGTTTCTGATTTCTGACAGCAAATGCAACTACCGTTACAGGGTGAGTCTTTTGTGTTGATCACCTTGCAATAGTCCTTCCTGCTAGTTCGTTTCGTGTTCCTTGAAACCTCACTTGATAGGCATGTTTCTCCTATCATCCTTTTTTAACGGTGTTTTCCATACTGTCCTGGTCAATATCATGGGATATGTTGGGTAGGCAATCCTGTGTTTGTAATGTTACACTAGCCTTCGTGTTCTTCCATTGGCATGAGCACTTCACCGTGAGCTTCAGTGAGATGCAACATCGTCTTGTTTTTGTAGTTTCATTTTGTATCAATTTAAATGGAAATTTCTGGGGTGATATCATCTCTGAGTGAGTCTGAATTACTCCATTGATTAGCTCAGAGGTGTGAGGACGCTGTGTAACTTTTGCACCAGCCAACTCTATAGACAAGATGGTATAATGGTGAGATTAGAAGCTTTGAGCGAAATGATTAGATTGGCCATTGTCTCTGGAACTTGTTCATTCGATGGTGCTAGAGTATGTGTGGCAAAGATCTAATTGAGAGGTGACTTTTGTCTAGTCTACAGTTTTCAAATTCTTGGATGTGGCAATCTAGCGGTTGATCAAGATCCGTTAGTCATCTGTCACGGGCATGAGTGACATCGTAAACACTGAGCTGGTCAGGTAGGCGTGAACTTGAGCCTGTTCTAGTTTTTCCCCTGGTCATGCATTTGGGCATTTTAGAAATGTTCTTTGGGAAGTACGTTTCTATAACTTCAGCTTATTTATAAAGTTATTTTCCCAATGCCTTCGCTGTTCTTTTACTATTCACAGATTGTTACTAAGAATTACATGTCCCTTGTCTAAGAGGGAAATCGAGGCTGAATAGATTCGTCATCATGAAATTGTTATTGCTCAAAACTTGCTCCTGACTGCTCTGCTTAGGGAAACAATTGTCTTTGTAGCTCTGTTTCGCTATGGAATCTTATCAGTACTGTGTAACAACCGAACGCTCACCATTTGCAGAATGAATGGCCTTGGCTTTTCTGAAGAAATAATGTGCAAGCTTATGTTGATCGATCATCGCGACTTGAGCCCTTTACATTCTGTATCAGCTGCTTCAGTGAGTATGAAAAAGAGATGAAATCCGAGTGCAAAGTGAAGAAAACTGGTCAAGTTCTTAGGATTTTGCTCATAGTTCCAAATTTGGCCATGGCTTCCGATAAAATTCCGGACAGGAAACTCAAATGCTTCTCTCAATTACATCAGAACGAGAATTTGGTCATGTTACTGTGAAAATCCGTGTAAGTTCTGTTTCCATTTACTAGAGAAAGTTCAGTTCGAGAAACTCTTTCGTACTTGTTTTTTTCTGGTTTTTTTTCTTTAGGTAAATACTTCCTTCGTCTCAGAATAAATGTCACAAATTGATCAGCATGAAATTTTATGTGTGTTGAATTTTTATGAAACTATGAGGTTTACTGTAACAGTTATGAAAAAAGATAATGAGTATTTTGTAATTGAGTTTGATTGATTTTATATTTTTTTGATAAATTTTTTTCAAATAGACTATGTTATAATTATTATAAGATATTAAAAAAAAACAAATAGTACTACTATTAACAATATGCATCAGCCTCGTAGGTAACAAGTCTTTAGACCCAATTAATATAAATAATCTGGGAATGTACGACAGTCTTGAAAATAGGGAGGGTCTTCCTGTTTCAAAGGAGGGCAGTTAGCCCAATGCTGTCGGCGAGACTTCTGCATTTAAACCCTAATGAACAGCCCCATCCCATTCTCCATCAAAATTAAATGCCCCTTTATGTTGTTGTTCTAGGTTAATTAGAATAGTTGATTATTAGTTGTGTTTAAGAGACAATTAACTACGTACTGCAAAAGGGTTCCTGACGATTATTTGGATGGAAACAAAGAACAACTCATTGTTATTTGAGTGGTTAAACATTGAATAGAGAGTAGTATGAAACAGTAGATCCTTAGAAAAGATTTGTCATTCGAGCTATGTATGATGTGACTCGCTGACTGCTACAACAAGTAGATTAATGCTGAAGCCGCGATCTTGATCTACTACAAGTTTAATTCCAAGTGTGTCCAAAATTTAATGCAAAGGGTAGAGCTTTCCATTTCCTGCCACCAAGCCCCAACTACTCCCCGTCACATTCAATTTTTCATCTTCCCTCCATTTTTCCCATAAAATCAAATGTGTGTGAGTTAACGACCATAGCTTGTTCTTGAAATAATCTTAGATCAATGGTGTGAGAATACTGCAGATAAGAAAGATTATTTTCTGATGATCTGATATAAAATCGACAGTTAAAGGTTTTTTTATTGTTAGAGTCAATCTTTTAGGTCATAGATTGGGTAAAACTCACTTCTCTTTCATTGATTGTGGCATTTTCCTTTCCCCATTGAATCCATATCCATCACTCCCTTTCACCCACCACCTTCCTTCCCCACTCCCCGAAAAAAGTTCAAGACACCATCACTTTCCCTCCTCTTCACATCATCCACCCAAAGCAAACTTCATCAACACCAAACAAGCAACAACAACACATCACCATTCACCAACAATCAATCAAACAAACAAACTAAGATCCCCAAAATCAATCCAGTAAAGAGTATCAATCAAAATCAATCTCACAAAAAAAAATCTCACCTTTTAGTTTTTGTTTCATTCAACAAAAACCATCATCATCATCACTATTCGTTCATTCATGGGCTGTTCAGCTTCCAAGCTAGACATTCTCCACACCACCGCCCCACCACCACAACCCTCTTCACCGTCGGCGAAGGCGAAAACCCGATCGGTATCAGCGCCATTGGTGCATCACTACCCACTCAAGAAAGGAGACACACATCACCTTGTTTCCCTAACCTCCACCACCTACGGCTCTCTCTTCCTCCTCGACCGCATCCCCGCTACTGGGGATCGTTCCAAGGAGGAGGAACCGTGTTCTCCTGATTCCGTGATCAATACTTGGGAGCTCATGGACGGGTTGGATGATGATGAGGGTTTGCAGTTCGAGGTTGGGGCGAAGGATGATTCAATGATTTGTAACGGGTTGGAGTTGATGAGGGAAGTTGGTGATGGTTTCGTGTTTGTTGAGAAAGAGGATCGAAGTGGGAAATCGAAGAAGCCGTTGTGGAAGCACTTGTCGGAGGAGTCGTTGCTTTCTAATATGGACGAGAATGTCGCGTCTAGATATGAACGTGCATTGTCGTCGAGGAAGTTGGGGTTCGATGTGTCGTGTGAGGGGAAATCGATGCTGTCCAGCCCGTCACCTAGGACATCGTTTTGTGCGGTGTTGAATGGTGTGAATTCTAGTCCGGTGATGATCTCGAGTTTGTGTAGCACGAAAACAACGGAGACAATGTTGAGTGGTACGAGTATCTGTAGTATGGAAACGGAGACAGCATCGAGTATGTCGAGTTTCTTTAGTGCAAAGTCGGAGATGGTGCCGGTTTGCGATGATAGGATTGTGTTGTATTACACTAGTTTGAGGGGGATAAGGAGGACCTATGAGGATTGCTGTGTGGTTAGGATGATATTCAGGGGGCTCCGAGTGCCTGTTGATGAGAGGGACATATCCTTGGACTCGACATATAAGAAGGCGTTGCAAGAAGCTCTTAAAGGAAAGCCGTTGAGTTTGCCTCAGGTTTTTATCAGAGAGAAGCACATTGGTGGTGCCGAGGAGATCAAGCAGATGCACGAGTATGGAGAATTGGCTAAGCTTTTGGTAGGGTTTCCGGTTCAAGATTATGGTCTGGCTTGTGATGGTTGTGGTGATGCGAGGTTTGTGCCATGCCTGAGTTGTAATGGGAGTAGGAAGGTGTTCGTGGAAGACGAGGACCGGCTTCGAAGATGCGCTGATTGCAATGAGAATGGTTTGATCCGTTGTCCTGCCTGCGGACATTGAACTTTGATCGATCACATCGTTGTGGATCTCGCTCGGGTTTGCCTCGAAGGTACAAATTCGTTGTTGCTTTTTGGTTCATCTTTTGATCGTTGGTGTGTTCAACTTTCGCTTTGTTCGGCATTGTGGTTCCTTAGCAGCTATGATCTTATTCATTGATGTGGTTCATCGTCTTCTTGAACGTCATTGAGTGATTGTGATTCTAGCATGAGCGAAAAAACCAAAGCACGCGTTGTGCTTTCGCATGTAACTATTCGTTTTGAATTGGATTTCGCCCGTCTTTGATCAAGTTGTGGAAAACAATCATCTCGTTGCATGAAACTAATCTGTTACTGTTCGTTGAAGTTGTTCCTAGCATTGCTTGATGTGACGCTTTAACAGCGACCAAATATGCGAATACGACAGATCTCCTTTCATCTATTGTATCGTTTAGGGTCTGAAACAGTGCATGTGGAAGCTTCAAATGACAATCCAAGATCCAAAAAAAGAGCACTTTTGAGTTAGTTTGCTGGCCTCTCTTTATTCATATATGCCTCGTGTGTATGTCAGTGGCTCTGTATGGTACCAATGGACCACTGATCTTATATGCAGTGTCTAATTGCTATCTAGCCCTCTTGGACACTCCTGGTGTTCTGCTGTATTCGATCCTTTTCGTATCGGTCTTGTGATCGATCATGTGATCGACATATTAAAAGATGGGAAGTCTCTGTTTTACTCAGACATCGAAACCTGGCCTTGTGACTAAATGCAAAACAAGAAGTCACCACACATATATGGACTTTTAAACTTTATTACTTGTTGATCATCGAATAGCATGCGACTTCTGGTAGGATGACATTCTATAGTTTCTGGACATCCACTGGTTGGGGCTTCGAAGTTGCTTCTTGATAGAGTTAGGCATCTTAGATATTGTCTCATCATGGAATATTTTCTCATGGACCGAGCAGCGGTCTCCGGCTTGACTCCATTGACAAGATACGAACTGCACTTCGATCATGAGTGGTCAGTGCTATTCATGAACTCATATTCCATATAAATTTGTAGCGACAACCAAACCATGTCTGTGACCATTGTGGCCTCAACCATTGGTTTGTTGGCCCATTTGGGGTTGTTGATGATGAGTCTGTTGATTGTGGTCCATGGCGGGGATTATACACTGAGAGTAAATTCAAAATTGTCTGTTGAGGCACTATCTTGTGAATATGTTTCAGTGCTCTTTTTCTTTTTTATTTTTTCAGTCTGTTACTCTGCAGAAGTGAGGAGTCTGAGTTAGCTTGCGAAGCTGAAATAATGCTTGATAACTTGCTCAGTATAGACTGGTTGGGTGTATGGGTTTCGTTTGTGTAGTCTTGCAAACTTCTCGTGATTATTATTTGATAGTATTAGTCGATGCCCACTGAAATGCCAATTCATAATATTCGCCGTTGGATGAACCCATGTGTTAAATGTCTGTCGATACTGGTCGACGAAGAGCCTGGCCTTACACAAAGGTGGTTGTGCATCAATTGATAGGTTCGTAATGTGTCATTCACTACTGTCCTTCATATATTGCTTCTGCAATGCTGGATGAACTCATGTTGATGCGTTAACCTATGTGATGGTTTTACTCGTAAATAACTTAATAATAACAACCCAGTTAATCTTGTTATGAATCTGGGATAGAACGAATAGATGCCTAATTAAAATTTGTACCTTGCCTCATGATATAGGTTGATAGGTCGAACTAGTTGGGTTATCGTTGAATCATTACTCAGAGGTGCAGGCCAGTAGTAACATACATCGTTGCTCTGCTTCCGTGGGATTGTATGACTGACATGTGATATTCATACATCTTACATTCCACTCTTCCGACAACTGAAACTGAAAAAGTACACAAAATCATTGTTAAAAAATCTAAATATTTTGTTAATGCCGGGGTATATAAGAGAGACTGTCCCTCCTCTTGAAATCTATTACATTATCATATTCACAAAACATCTTCCATGATATGTCGGGTCGTTTTCGTGACTTTAAAACATTTCAAAATAATTTTGGAATTCCATAACTTTAGTATAAATTTTGGAGACATCTATTTAATTATAAGTAAGTTTAATTTTTTAAACCTCTTTTTAATTGATCTGTCTACTCCACTTCTCTCCTTATTTTTCAAATTCCATTCTTGCAATAAACTTGATTTTAAAGTTTAACCACAGAAATCAAGATTAACTACGGAAATCAAGGGTTTAAGCGATCACGTCCTTTCAACTTCTAATGTTTTTGCTTCTTCAGCTCCCGGATTTTTAAGAAAGGGTTTGTTCCAAGACTGGATGAAGCCAATGATATTAAATCTTTCTTTTCACCTTCGTATGATTTACATCTTCTTCTGATGTCATTTCAACGTCAATTTGTGTCGTTAATTCATTTGCCTCCCTGTATTATCCTTTGTCGTCAGTTGCCATCGGTGAAATCCTTTCAAGGTCGATTTCTATCAATTTAAAGGAGCCAATTGGATTGAACTTTCAACTTTATCATTGTATTTCTATGTTGTCAGTCCATTGTAGTAAACTCATTGCTGCCGCATATGTGGAAAATTGTATATTGTGAATTTTTGAATAGTATTATACCTTTATCCTTTCATCATCGACGGTGTTCCATTTGATCGATAGAGCTCTTAGTTAGATGCTGTGTTGGGAAATCGGATAATCGAAATCAAAATATATTAAGTAATGTAATTTCTAATAAGAGTAGAATATTACAAATAATATGTTTAACACTCATAAATTATATCACATTTATATTTGGGAACACTATAAATATACCACTTAATTTTTAAGTGCCTTATACTTATTCTTATACTTAAAAACTCTTTAACTTTTTGTGGTGAATAACAAAGATACAAAGGATCTCCTCATATAATAATAACATAACTAAACTTTGTCTTAGGTTAGCTAAACTTCTTGAGTTAACTAAGGTTCTTTCTCTTGAAATTTTCATGGCTATCTTTCTTAATTCGACAAAAGGAGGTTAGTCTTAGGATAATTTTGTTGAACTAGGAAATGTAGTTAGGAAGAATAGGAGACAAATGTTTAACACTCCCCCTCAACGACTAATCTCTCATTTTTTAAGGAACGAGTCATCATTCCAAGCTATTTTCTGAACTTATCAAACTTAACCTGTTAAATCCCTTCATAAAGATATCTGCAACTTGATCATTGGTATTGATGTACTTCATCTCGATCTTTTCTTGAAGTATCTTCTCTCGAACAAAGTGATAGTAAACCTCCACATGTTTAGTTCTAGCATGAAACATCGGATTCTCTTCCAACTAGATTGCTGATTAATTATCATTGTAGAGCTTAACTTTGTAATCGATAGGTTGATGAAGATCTTTCATTAGCTGCATCAACTATGTGCATTCTTGAGCTGTCACAACTGCTGTACGATATTCTGCCTATGTAATTGATAAAGACACTCTTGGTTGTCTCTTGCTGCACGCAGGCATAACCCTTGATTCAAGGCTGAACATATAGTTAGTAGTTGATCTTCGAGTATCATAATCTTCAGCGTAATCACCATCACTTAGACCTGTCAACTGAGAATCCTTTCTTCTCGAAGAGAATGCCAAAATCAACAATTCCTTTGGCATATCTCAGAATTCGCCGCACTACTTCCAAATGAGACCCTTTAGGATTCTACATGAATCTGCTGACTACACAACCTTCATAGGAAATATTAGGCCTTAACAAAATAAGATAGATTAAACTTCCAATTATTTGCTTTTACACAGTCTCATCTTTCAGATCTTTGTTTTCAGTTGAGCACAACTTTGCATTCATCTCCAGTGGTGTTGAAATAGGTTTGCAGTCAAGTATTCCGTATTTCATCAGAAGATCTTTGGCATACTTTTGCTAACACAAGAATATGCCTTTCTTACTTCGGTCTACCTCAAGACCTAAAAAGTGTTTCAACTATCCAAGCTCTTTCATCTGAAATCGAACCGACAGATTTGCCATCGTCTATCTGATCTCCTCTTCATGGTTTCATGTGATGACTAAATCATCCATGTAGACAAGAACTATTGCCACTTTCTCATCTCGAATCTTCACAAGTAGGTTTGAGTCAGCTTGCACAACAGAGTAGCCGTTCTGGATATGAAATTCAGCTATCTTTCAATACTATGCTCTAGGAGCTTGCTTCAAGTCATAGAGTGTCTTCTTTAGTTTTGTAACGCCCCGACTTTCCGTACCGGAAGACACGTGGCGTTATGCCGTCACAGACCCAGTCCGTGATAAGACCGAATAAACCGAATGGGTTTAGGGGTACAGATGTCAAGGAAACTATAAACAGTAGCCACAGTCATAGCTTATAATTTCGAATACCTGTTTAGTTACAACATCAGTGCAGAGAAACGTATGTCGCTTATTATATTAAACAATAAAGACATCCTCTGATCTGTTATAATATCCAAAAGAGCGTGATATCATCCATATGCATGCAAACTCACACTAAGAGCCTTCAGGTGCTGTTGGAGGTAGATCTATAATTGAAAAACATAACCGTGAGCAAACAAAACTGAGCAATCTCAGGTGTATGAATCCCAATTATAGGGAATTTCTACTAACGGCTATGGCGACCGCCGAAAGTCCCTAAAATATTTTTATGTATATAGGAAAATATGAGCGTCATATCAACCAGCATCGTTTTACATTGTTTTATATGGCTTCGTATCGCTTTTAAGAGTCATTCCTTTCTTTTGTATTTAGTTAAAGTTCATGACTTGACTCAAAAGTGGCAACTCCAAGGAATATGATCGACTCGGAGTACAGAGATAAAGTGTCAATCGTCAGTCGGGCTACCCAATAGATTCTGTTTTTCGCACCTGCCTATACTGTGCGTCGCCTTGTACCTCTTGTGCGCATTCAATGAGGAACCGTATGTTAGCATTGAGATAATTTGGGCCTCCTTGCAGAGAGCAACCCATTTATATATATATGCATATTATCTTCATCCCATAATTATTACAACGTTTCTCTCTTCGTGTATCATTCAATACGTATTTTAAGGAGTTTCGTTACTCATCTAAATGATACGATTTAAATTTTTTATTAGTCCACAGTTATAGTATGTAATCTTTACTATCATTAATGTTTCACGATATTTTTTAAAAAAACAACGTTTAATCGTCCTGTAACATCAGTTAAATCTTTTATCGTCATGCGTGTCCGATCAAAATATTATAATCTTTTTGGAACGAAAATAGTATATATATATATATATGGAGAATGAAACAGTAGTCACTGACTCATTGCTGCTCTTTAGCTGCAGTGAATCCAATACTAGAAAAACAAATTTAAAAAACAACTACCGTTGCAGTCGCAGTAGCTCATCTGTTGCAGCTCCAATCCAAACGATGCCATTTCAGCCCAACAAAATTAAAAAAAAGGAAAAAAAAAAGAAATTTGAAAAGACGAAACATAAGCGGAAAAAAACCCCATTGAACTCAAAAGATGGGGAAAAAAGACTATGGCCGAACGAAAACGATGATGTTCCTACTTGATGCTTGATTTGATTTGAGAAAAGGCATGATCTTGCTCATGGGTTTTTCGTTTTCGTACTCAATATATGTATTCTTCACAATTTTTTTGAGGTTTCAATTTAGGGTTTTGATCTATGGGGATTTTTCCTAATTTGTGAATCCTATGCCTAGTATGAATGAATCTGATTAATTTATATCCATGATGACAGATTATGATCGTCAGGTCGAATTCATATTTAGTCGATCTGTCCTGTTTTGAGCATATGATCATGGTAATTTTAACCTTGTCACCGATTACTGTCAATTTTTATCAACTTTCTATTTCAGTTTGTTTATTTTTTTTCATTGATAGAATAATTTTTCACTTTGATTATTGCAGATGTTGTTCATATAGATGGAGATATTGGCTTTTTGGGGTGCTGTTTTTGAGATGAATGACAATTCACCACTTTCATAAAACTACCACTCGAACACTAGGGATATGAATGTAGAAGGAAGTCATGTTGCTGCTCCAATTTTAGGTCGATATTTTGCTACTCATGATCAAGCATTTTTTACTTTTACAATCGATATGCATATTACAAAGGCTTTGGTGTTAGGAAACACTTCACAAGCAAGAAAAAGGGAGAGGCATATGAAGCACAATTCGTATGCGACAAGGAAGGCCTCAAGGAAAAAAATGACAAGAGAAGAATAAATGCTTGTTATCGGCGTAGAGAGACACGCACGGAATGCAAGGCAAAGTTTCAAGTTAGTTTATCTGATAATGGAATGTGGAAGGTTGATTTGTTTGACGATGTTCATAATCATTCTCTTACCCAAACCCCGTCAAAAAAAGGTAAACATAGATCTCACAAGAAATTTCATGCTAGTGTTGCTTGTCGAGAGCTTGTGACTACGCTGAGCAAAGAAGGACTCAGACCAACGTTTATCTCTAAGGTGATAAATGTTGGTTTTAATGGTGCCAGAGAGGATTTGACTCCAAACCATGTTTCTTCCATCCTAAAAATCCATCGGAAAAATAACATAGGTAAAGAGTGTTTTGGAGTATTTCCAGTAGAAGGCTCGTAACAATGATTCATTTGATTTTTCTATGGATTTGGAGTATGATGGCATTTTTAGGAGTGTATTTTGGGTCGATGGAAGATCCAGAAATTCATATATGGAGTATGGGCATGTTGTTGTTTTTGATGTCATGTATAGAACTAACAAATTTAATTTGCCTTTTGCTCCATTTATTGGTGTTAATCATCATCGTCAAACCATCTTGTTTGGAGCTGCATTATTAGCAGATGAGACAGAAGAAACATTTTGTTGGGTGTTTGAACAGTTCCTTGGATGTATGGAAAATAGACAACCAATCTCGATTATCACTGATCAAGATAAAGCAATGTGCAATTCTATTTTGAAGGTTTTTCCATCTTCACAGCACCGTTTCTGTGCGTGACATATTCAGAAACATGCTCAAGAATATTTTTTGCCATTACGGTCTAAATACTTAGACTTTGAGCTATTATTTATGCCACTATTTAATTATAGTTCAATCACCTATTTATGTGCTACTCAAGTCAACTTTGCTTTTCTTTCTGGAGTTGCAATAACTGTTCTGCCAGGTACTTGTTCAGTTACCAAGAACCTGTTTTGATTAATAAGCACTGCCAATAAAGCAGCTTGCTACAATGCCTGTCAATAAAAAAGCTGTATACATGTACCCCAAGATTTATGATCATGAGCTTCTCTTTGTTTTCTTGCCTGTTTCTCGAGTTTGTTTACAAGTTGATGCTTTCAATAAAAAAAACTGACATAACATAATGCCCCGATAACTAAGCCCTCATGGGTTATTCCTTATTGATCGAAGGGAAGGAAGAGGTTCTAACTATTAGCAGTAGCCCACTTCTGATTTATTTCTTGAATGCATGATTTATGTTTTCACATTGCTTAGTAGTTTATAGTTATGTACAATTTATTTTTGAATTTAATATTTACTCTAGTCATTGTCATGATATATGTTTTGTTGTACTTTCTAAAAATTTTGGATATTTTAGAAGACGCAAAAATTATGGGTGAAAAGTTATACCATTGAAGAGTATGAATCCCGATGGGCTAAGCTTAAAGAGAAGTATCACATTGAAGAAAACAGCTGGTTATCAAGGATGTATGATTTGAGAGCTTTTTTAGGCGAAATCTTATCTAAAGGATACGTTTTTTGCTGGAATTACGACTAGTGGTAGAAGTGAAAGCATCCATACTTTTTTCTATTCATATATCAATGCCAACACAACGTTGAACGATTTTGTGCGACAATATGATAATGCATTAATGGCTCGAAGGGCTACTGAAGAGGAAGCGGATTTTTTGACTATGAACTTGAGACCAACACTGATGACAGATAGTCCAATTAAAGAAGCTATTGTAATGAGTTACTAAGAATAAGCAACAACAACAAATCAAGCCTTTATCCTATCAATTGGGGTCGGTTACATGAATATGACGGCGTCACAAGTCGTCATATTCATGATAAGAGATCCAACAAGACTTTTTACGTGTTGGCTGCCGGCTATCTAATACACAACCCTCACTATTTTATCCGAACTTGGGATCGGGTAGGGACGGGATAAAAATCCCCAACCTATGTAGGTTTGAGTTATACTAAGAATATATTTGATATTTTCATGAAAGAGTGGAAGCTTGCGAACTTTGGTTGCGCCCATGAGAAAATTTCCAAGGTTGGAACTGTTACAAGGTTCAAAGTAGGTCTCTACAAGGTAAACAGATCCTTATGGAGAGTAGTTGATTATGATCCGATAGGCGCTACATGTACTTGTTCATGCGGAAAGTTTAAGACTTACAGAATGTTATGTAAGAATGCACTTTATATTTTAAAGATGAAGGTAACAGCTATCCTTCTAGAGCGCTATATTCTGAAGATATGGACAATCAATGCGAGATTTAAGTTCGGGGAACATGGAGGTTGCCAACGTAAAGGGACTGAAGATGGAAATCATGAAGCCGTTAAGTTATGGACACTATAGAGATGGATCTGCAGTTTGGTGCTAAATGCAAGTGACTGTCCTTCTTCGATTGCCAAGATTATCTGCTTTGTTGACATGTTTGAGTAGAAGGAAGTTAGAAGAAAAAATGCTATTGCAACAGACACAAGGGAAGTCCAGATTCAAAGTCAAGGCGACTCTTGTATGGGAGTGCTACAGATAGAAAATGCTTCTAATATATTGATTTGGGATCCGACAGACTTTCCTCGACACAAAGGTCATCCAAAGAATGCTACAAGAATCAAATTTGGAATAGAGATTGCTATAAATGCACCAAAAAGAAGAAAATATTCCTACTGTTATACTTCAGGTCATTATGCAACGGGTTGTGCAATTCGAAAGGAATTAGTTATTTTATGCAAGTTAAGTATTGTTTCTTTCAAAACTTTCCTGATTTTAATAGATTTGTCATATATTACAGACACATATTGTAAATAATAACATAGTTTCGAGCACGAGTATCCAAATCCAAGAGGTTTCAGATGATGAAAACAATATGGCAAATAGCGAGTTAATGCCGAGCATAAGTGCCCAAGTTCAAGAACATTCAAACTTGTCTTAGATGTGTTCGATGACTCGATTAACCTCATTGTGCTACATGCATAGCTATTTATTAGGCTTTTTGATGTATTGAGGCAAGTTTTTGTGTGGCCAAGTTTTTGACTGTGCCCAAGTTATCGAATAACATTCAACTTTTCTAATGTATTGAGACAAGTGCCCAAGTTGCTCATGAAGGTGTTGGACTGCAAAGTTCAGCTCTATAAACGGGGTCTCTTTTCCTGTATTTTTTCAGAATAAGTTGTATAGATTGCAAGAAGAAGACTGTTCATGATCTAGTTTTGAATTTTGAAAGACAATCTCCATTATGAGAATCAATACATATCAATTAAAAATTGATCAACACAATCTTATTGACATAAACCATTAGCTAGCAATGACAACAAATATGTAATTACAGACTACAATATCGATACAACATAACTGATCTATTTCTTG
This sequence comes from Drosera spatulata, assembly GCA_035668315.1. Lineage (NCBI taxonomy): Eukaryota > Viridiplantae > Streptophyta > Magnoliopsida > Caryophyllales > Droseraceae > Drosera > Drosera spatulata. The sequence continues at coordinate 29,214 of JAOVYX010016618.1, forward strand.
AAAGATCACCTGATCTATCTATTTCTCTTCTTAGTCCATCCTTTTCAATTGATCTACCAAGTTACCATACATGCTAACTATCCTATAAGCATGGACTCGATCCGCTTCAGGTATCCTCATTTCATGTTCCATGATTATCCTTTGCCTTCGTTCTCTAACTTCGCCTGTAGTAAACACAGCTGGATTACTTTGAAGAACTTGCATCAGTTGAACAAGGATCTCCTTTGACAGAACCCCCATCCAACCAACGAAATAGAACCGAGCGTCCTTGATTTTGTTAGTCTTGGAAGTAAATATCTTACAAGGTCCGGCACCATATGGACATATCATGACCTCATCGGTCGAGACGAAAGCATTATATTGTTGTTGATATTAATAACATAAGAAATAATATCCCGAATTGCGAATGGTATGTGAGGTTCGTCGTTTTATCTCGCCTCCCCCACAACAACTTAGCAGAGGCATAGAATATAATCCTGCACCAAAAAAGAGAAGGGAAAAAAAAAAAGGAAGACGCAGTCCTGATTATTTAGCTTTCACGACAGAAACACTAACTTGTTGTAAACAAATACGAAGACATAAAACATGAGTTGAAATGACTTAGGATAGATACCATTTGGAAAAGAAAAGGGGTTTTGACTAACAATCTATAACCCAATTCAACCAATCACCTATCGTCAAAGAAAAATAACAATTGAATCCGATTAGACACTATTCATTAGATTTAGATTTGAGAACAACAATGCATACATCCGAAGACAGCAATCAGATTAACCAATTGAATCAGATTTGATACTCTAATTCGATGTGAGAAAAATCCTATGAGGGCGTAATGCGTAAATTGAGTATGAAATCGAAAAAGCAGATGAGCAAGTTCACGTCTTTTCCAAAATCAGATCACGCATCGGGTAAAAGCATCGTCGATCTTGTTTTGCCGCAATCTTCTATCATTTGGTTCCATGTTTTTTTTCCCGCGTTTACTTCTTATCCACAATTTTTGTTCCCCATGTTTGGATTGGAGCTACAACAGATAAGCTGCTGTGATTGCAGTGGCAGTTTTTCAACGTGAGTCTATAACGTCCCAACTTTTCATTGCTTATTAATGATATATATGACGTCACTGTCGCTAGGCTCAACGTCTCAGTTAGGCAAAACCTATATTTTCTGACTTAATCATAAGAATTAAGCTAAGTTCATTTATACATCTTTAGTTTAAAAACTTATGATGCACTTAATCATATCTCAGAATATCCTCTTTGCTGCGTAATTTACATCTCTTTTTAAGATCATAATACCTTTCACACAAAAAGGTACATCTAGCATCAAATCTTAGGTCACACTTCTCCTTCAAGTCTTGCTCTTGTATCAAAGAGAAAAAAAAACATAAAAAATAATAACCGTGAGTTATAGGAGCTCAATAACGTGTCGGCCCCCTTACTAGGGGTTACACGAGAGAAGAAGATAATAAAAGAAAAAAAAAATGATCACTTAAATCCTTTATTCCAGCACTCTAAAATTATCATGTCAATCTGACAACCACAATTATCATTACAGGCATACCAATGATTCACCCTAGTCACATAAGCACACTTAACACCACATAAAAAAACTCGAAACCATGCGTCCATTGACACTACAGACATTATCGACGTAATTTACTATCGTCATACCCCTTATGACAATGACGGTCAAGACCTCCATCTCAAACAAATTGAGACAATGACACTGTGACACGACGGATCCCCAGTCCAATTCTCACGCACTGCTCCTCTCAACAGTTCACTCAAAACTTTGTTATACTTATCATCATGTCAATCACATAGAGACGACAGACAATAAATACCCTCAACGTTATAATTGTGCTCTTCATGAGACTTATTCAATTTCATAGATAAGTTTTATTCAACTTTAATAAAAGGGGCATCCGCGAAAGGGAATCAGGCAAACGGAACCCAGGGTCTCCTGCAGTGAGATATCCTCATACCAAAAGGTCGATGAAAGAATGTCACCATCAAGTCACTGTATAATACATACGACAGACACAATGTTCTTTGTGTTTTATACCACAGAGTTATCTCATCAATTATGGATTTATACTCCTTTCACACTGTAAAGAGCCGAAAACTTTGAAATAATTTATTTTCTCAAAAAATAATAAAAATTGTATATATTACTGAATGTCGTAATTTATACAACGGGGTTATAAAATTTGTATGTCAAAATCATGACAAAAATATGATAAGAACCCGAAAAATCCCGTAAAATTTAGTTTCACGATAATTAATGTGAATAGTAAATAATTGAATGTTATAATTTATTTTGCGTGGTTAAAAGACTTGTTTGACGATATAATAAGAAAAAAATACAAAATATGAATGAAATACAATCATAATACGTAAATACGGGGAAATACAATCTTAATATGAAAATATCGTATTTATACGAAAATGTCCTAAAGTTAATTTTGGCACTTATTTTCCTTTATGTCAATTTCTATTTCACCTAAATTTAATTATTTACTAAATACCCACTAATGATCCACTAAATATCCACTAATTATCCACTAAAACTATTTTAATTGATTTAGTTTTCTATAAATACAAGCTTTCTTCTCCTTGAAAAAGTTCTTACAAACATAAAAACACTTCTTGTCATGCAAAAGAAGAGATAAATAAGAAAAAGAAGATGGAGAGTTTGAGAAGAAGAGGAGAAGTTAGGGTTATAAGGCGACGAAGATCTTTCATCATTAATAAGAGAAGGTGATTATCTTTTCAGAAATTTTATGAAAAATCATAGGTTTTGTGATAAATTTCAATATTAATATATGTTAAATCCTTATATGTCTAATTTCTGATAAAACATAATTTAAAGTTTTGAATCTCAATATATAAATCAAAATGTGCGGATATATTAATCTGTAAAAATTGATTATAAGGATCACTTTATGACTTAATCTAAAATTACACAAAAAAGAGTTAAAAAAATGAGCCTTATATAAATGGAAAGGTCTTTAAGTTTGGTTTCCAGAACAGTTTAAAAATCTATATTTGCAGTTATATTTAATGAGTTATGAGCTGATTAGTGAAGAAAGGTCAAACTGTCGAATGTAGCACAAATATAAAATTGAATTAACAAACTACTATTATTCGTGATAGAAAATTTAATTCAATAAAAAGATTATGAAGTCTATATTATGTAAAATTTTACGCAATGATTTTTGGAGCTGTATAAGAGAAGTTATAGATTTAAACGTGTCGAAGGATCATGTTGAACAGAATCCAAAAATGAACCGTTTTGACCCCGAAACAACCCTAAATGTTCACAAACACTTCTAATGATGAAAAATACATAAAATCATCATTTTGAACTATCAAAATAAGTATCAAAGATTTTTTCAATGTTTGACATCATCACATAATATTACTATGACGGTTTTTCAAGAAATACGAATAAATATACTTAATTCCATAACATGAATAATAATTCACAAAGATGTGTCTTAATACGCATATCCTATTATATTATAGAACTTGGAGACGCTGCTCGTTGTCACTTAAGAACGAAGCTGAGCATGTGCATGTGAAGAATTTTGATAAAAGGTAACGTTCAGATTCATTGTGTGTGACGATGCGTATTACTATACCATGAGTATAATAATATGCATTGCAATCTTTGGACGTAGTCACTAAATGTGACTGACGTAAAATACTGACTGCAATTGTTATGTGCTACGTGTTAAATATTGAGAGTTGTGGAGTGTTATTGCATGGTATGTGTTATGCATTATTTGCTGGTATAATGAGGGTGAATGTGTGAAAGGAGTGTAAATCCATAATTGGTGAGATAACTCCGTGGTATAAAACATAAAGAGTATTGTGTCTGTCGTATGTGTTATACAGTGACTTGGCGGTGACATTCTTTCATCGACCTTTTGATATGAGGGTATCTCACTACAAGAGATCCTGAGTTTCGTTTGGCTGATTCCCTTTTGTGGATATCCCTTTTACTAAAGTTGTATAAAGCTTATTTATGAAATTGAATAAGTCTCGTCAAGGGCACAATTATAACATTAAGGGTATCTATTGTATGTCGTCTCTGTGTGATTGACATGATGATAAGTATATCAAAGTCTTGAGTGAATTGTTGAGTACAATAATGCGTGAAACTTGGATTGGGGATCTGTCGTGTCATAGTGTCATTGTCTTACTTTGTTTGATATGGAGGTCTTGACTATCATTACCATAAAGGGTATGACGGTAATAAATGACGTCGATAATGTCTGGAGTGTCGATGAACGTATGGATTCGAGCATTGTTACATGGTGTTAAGTGTGCTTATGTGACTAAGATGAATCATTGGTATGCTTATGATGATAATTTTGAATACCAGATTGACATGATAATTCCAGAGTGTTGGAACAAAAGATTTAAGTGATCATTTTCCTTTTCTTTTATTACCTTTTTTTCTCGTATACCCCTTGTAAGGGGGCCTACACGTTGTTGAGCTCTCATAGCTCACGGTTATTATTTTTCTATGTCTTTCTTCTTCTATTTGTTACAGGAGCAAAACTTGAGGGAGAAGTGTGACCTAAGTTTTGATGCTAGATGTACCTTATGTATAAAAGGTGTTCTAATATTAGAAAGAGATATAAATTTCGCTGTAAAGGTGATATTTTGGGTTATGATTAAGTGCATCAAAAGTTTCTAAACTAATGATGTATAAGTGAACTTACCTTAATTCTTATGACTAAGGTAGGAAGTAAAGCTTTTGTCTAACTGAGACACTGGGCCCAACAACACTGATATCATATATATCATTATTAAGTAATGAATAGTCGGGGCGTTACACACACATTCACCCTTATTATACTAGTAAATAAGACATAACACACACCATGCAACAACGCTCTTAAGCACTCAGTATTTAGCACACAGCAATTACTGTCAATATTTTACGTCAGTCACATTTAGTGACTACGTCCAAAGATTTCAATGCATATTATTATACTTACGGTTTAATAACACGCATCGTCACACAAAAGAAATCTAAACGTTACCTTTTATCATAATTCTTCGCGTGCACATGTTTAGCCTCGTCCTTGAGTGACAACGAGCAACGTCTTCGAGTCCTATAATTGTAATACCCCAAGAAAATGCTTAAATGATTTGATAGTACTACCTATACCAAGGTGTACCTTCCTTTTCGATAGCCCATCATTTTAGAACTCCGTTGTTAAGCGTGCTTAACGTGGAGTAATGGTGGGATGGGTGGCCTCCTGGGAAGTTTTCCAGGGTGTTTGCGAGTGAGGCCAAAGCGTACTGAAAGGACTAGTGTTGGTCTGTGGGGCCAATTGTCAGCCTGACGAGCGGTTCTTGGTGACGACCCGATAGCAAGAATTTGACCGGGTTACAATATGGTATCAGAGTAACTCTGCAGCTGCCTAGCGGGGGGAGGTTGTGGGACTATGTGTCGTGCTTGAAGTCGCAACGAGGACGTTGCGTTCTTTAAGTTGGGGTGTATGCAATACCCCAAGAAAATGCTTAAATGGTGTGATAGTACTACCTATACCAATAAGGTGCAACTTCCTTTTCGGTAGCTCATTTCAGAACTAGTGTTGATCTATGGGGCCAGTTGTCAGCCTGACGAGCGGTTCTTGGTGACGACCCGGTAGCAAGGAATTGGCCGGGACGTTACAATAATATAATAAGATACGCATATTAAGACACACTTTTTTACATGATGTTCACATTATGGAGTTGAGCATTACACAACATTGCCCGTACAACTTGAAGGATCAAAATCGCTGCCCATAGTGACACGGTCCGTGTTCCCTCATAATTTGAAAAATGACTTATTGTCCAAAATGACACGGTCCGTGTTGATATAACATGGAACACGGACCGTGTTGCTTCACAATATGAAAAATGACTTACTGCCCATTATGACACGGTCCGTGTTCCTTCACAGTCTGAAAAATGGTTTACTGTTCAACATGACCATTCGACGTGTTTCAATTTATAACTTCTTGTATACAACTTCAAAAATTATTTCGTAAAATTCTAAATAAACTAGACTTCATAATCTTTTCAGTGAATCAAAATTTCTATCATGCAACCTTACCAATAATAGCAATCTGACCTTTTTTTCACTAATCAGCTCATAACTCTTTATATACAACTCCAAATTTGGAGTTTTAAACTGTTCTGAAAACTAGAGTTCAATACCTTTCAAGACTCGTTTTCTAACTCTTTCTGTGTAATTCCAGATCAAGTCACAAAGTCAGTTTTGTAACCAATTTTTACAGATTAACATACCCGTACGTTTTGATTTATAACTTGAGATTCACAACTTCAAATCATGATTTATAAACTTTATCGGACACTACACATATGAATTTTCAACCTATATTAAAATCAAAATTTATTACAAAGTCTGTAATTTTTCATAAAATTTGTAATCTTTCTGATCAAGAATCTCACCTCCCTTCATCTCAACCAATGACAGCTAGTCAAGCTTCAACGGTCGAGGGTTTAAACCATGTTAGGCGTTAGTTAATGATGTTAAACCTTAGTCGTCTTGTTCTTCTCCTTGAATCCATGAAGAGATGGGATTGAGAAGAGATTATGATGAAAATGATGAAGAGAAATTTGGTGGATAAAATGGAGGAGAAAATGACCGGGATGTGGAAGAAAGAAGTGGAGAAATTAGGAAAAATGAAAAAAAAGAATATGATAGAAATTTAAAAATAAATCCCCACGTATTTATATGACGGAATTTAATTTATCCATAATTAATATATTTTTATCATAATTTTGATAAATAAATTTTACAACCCGTTAAATAAATTATGACGTTCAATAATATACTATTTTTGTTAATAATCTAAAAAATAAATTATCTTAAATTTTTCGGATATTTATAGACTACGTGGGAGCTGATTGTCATGGTGCTTTCATGTATGATGGCTAAAACATCCTGAGTGCAAGAAACTTCTTTCCCATGTCCAACTCGAAGTCTTCACGATCAGAAGAAACACGAGGTAACCAATGCAATTACAAGAACTTTTCAGCGGTATCCAAGTCTGTCAAGATTTCAGACTTGACCTCGTCCGAGAGCGGGGCTGATGGCCCTGCCTTGGAGTAAAAGTTGGCTAGTGAACGAATCACTTTCTCAAGTTCCACGTATGACTCCTGCACAAGAAACTAATTCAGATTATGCAAGAAACAGAAAAAACACTCTGATACGTAAAACTGATCAACTCCATTAATATTCCTGGAGAAATTTCAAGTTTTAAGGGCAAAAGACGCCATACTGGAACTTATCAGAAGTTCCAAGAATGCAGAAGGAAGGAGAAGAAGCCATCGAAGCACAAATTTTTTGAATATAAGCGTAATTTCTGAACCAAGAAATGAGAGGGGAGTGAGGTACCTCTGAAACCACAGTTTGTTGCCCCTTCCAATTACTCAAATAGTCCCGAATCGACTCCTTTGCTGAATCCGCAGTTCGTCTAAATTTAGCCATATCATTTGGATCTTCTTTTAATGATTCACGAAGTGTCTTCACAAGCTCCCTTGCCGACTTCAGGTAGGCTTTCGGCAACACTCTTCCTAACTTTGTTTTCTCATTTGGATCAAACAAAGACTTAATGGTCCCAAAAATGCCCTCATCCTCGTCGTCTTTTTTGGCTGTCTTATCCTCCGCCCAAGCAGGAGGTGAAACCATGGTTTGGTTAAGGGTCAAGACTGCAACCAAAGAGACGGCACCATGGACAAAACTATGCCTCCTACTAATCCGATTCTCTTGAAGAGGTAGCTGCCAGATGGAATTGGAACCTCCGGTATCTGTAATGACGAAAGAAATCAAAAGAATCTATAACAACCAGCCAGCTTCCCTACAATACGGGAGATTTAATGGCGACATGAGGGACTAGAATAATACGTTTGAGACACATGCCTCTTCTATGTTATCTAGGACTAGAAGAAAGATCGACTTACAGCCGGCTGTTGATGTCTGCTTGAAATGCTCGGCGATCACAATGGGACATTTGCCGCCTGAAAGAACTGTCATGTTCCTGTATAGGTTAAATCCTGTCACAAGAACCCATCCATATCAATATCACTATCTTGTGTGCATGTAATCCCTTCAACGTAAACATATCCTGTAGGAATTAGGACTTCTTGCCATGTTCAGCTTATAGGTTTGCTCCACTGAAAATCCCGAATAAGCCCTTCTCACGTGCAAGGTTAGTTTGAACTTTGAACCCCAACACATGAATACACATCTGGACTATAGAACCATGAGGTTCAAATCTAAAATCAATGAGACGATAATAGTAAAAATATGGACTATAGAACCATGAGGTTCAAATCTAAAACCAATGAGATGATAATAATAGAGACCGTTGGTCAGTGTCCCAAAAAAATTAACATCTTCCTCTCTAATTACATTACAAAGATTACAAGATTTCTTATTTTAATAAGTTATCTCACAAGAAGTATTGAAACGTTCATTTTCAATCCAGCTGCTGTATGAGGAATCCTAGAAGATTTTAGTATCATGTATGCTAGCGAATGATTTAACCGAATTTTGTTACTCTTGTGTGTCTCACTGTCTCGTGAAGCAAATACAGGTGCTCATGCTATGGCTGCTCATGCTTGTCACTATTATGTGAGCAACCAAATTTAGGGTCCCGTTGAACATCTTTTCCTCCACTGACTTCTCTCTCCGCTCATGCCATAATCTCTTTTAACACGAAATCGCACGGCGAATACAAACATTACAATGCCCAACAATTCAATAATGTGTAACCTCTCAAATAACAATCACACACCAAATGAATGAACTGAAAACTCACCGATTTCGCTTCTTATCCAAAACTCATCCACGCACAAAACCCAACCACAAGAATTCAACACGATCCAATCTTCGACAGAGGAGACTGATTGGTGCTGTTTCCTGCGGCGAATTGATGCGGGATTCGACGTCGTATTGTTGCGAAGAGAGGACGTTGTGGTTGAGCCATGGGTGGCTCCAAGAGCATGACGGATGGTGATGAGAATTTTGGGGACTACAAGCCTACAAGGGTATTATCCCGTTGTTATTTTCGTTTTGTAAAGCCAAAATAATATTTAATCATCTCAATTATGATTTATTTATATTTTATTTATATAAATTATAAAAATAATTATTTAATTTTTAAATTTTGAAAAAATATTGAGTTTTAGAACATGATCTCTGAAAGTATTTTTTTTTACAAAAAATTCCCTCGAATGGATCATGTATTTATTTTCAAAATTAAAAAATTATGTATAAAATATCAAAAGTTCAAAGGGATAACCTGTTAGTTTTCCTTTTGTAAACGAAAAATCAAAACATGTTTATATCAATGCTCAAAATTGTGACAACGAATATCAGTAACGAAATTAGAAAATCACAATCAAAACATTTCATAAATAAAAAGATTTTTATTGAGAAAAATATTAAATATGATATACATATGAAATAGAAAATAAAAACTGAAAATGATTTTTTTTAATTTTTTATTTTCGTTTCATCCGTTTGAAAAAACATAAGATAATAACATATATTTCTTTTTTATCAATCAATAAAACAAAACAAAAAAACAAAAAAAAAAAAGATATCAAACAAACACTAAAGTTGTTTCTATAGAGATTAATGATTGTCAAACTTATCAACAGTCTATGGCATTGAAAACATAAAATCCAAAATTTTATTTCAAAATAGAAGATTAGTACAGAAGTCTAGCTTATCAACCGTTAGATAATTAACATAGTGTCTTCATCACAAATCTTTTTCCGAACATTTCGTGACTTTTTTCTTTTTTTAAAGGCATTCATCTCCCATCTTTATTCTCGTATTCCATTCGGATAGATGATGTTATTAGAAATAGAAGGAACACTTTGTTTATTTTTTATCCACATCATGAGTTGTCTAATAAAAACAGTATTTAAAATTCATTTTTGACTATAACACACCATTTTAAAAGAATGGTGATGATCAGAATTTGTTCAGCCATTATAAGTTATATAAAAATATATTGGGAAGCATATTCTAATGTTTCAAAAAGAATGGAGTCCGATTTATATATCTGAGCGTGAATATTTAATCTTGTTGACATCAATTTTTTTAGATTTTTTTTTCATATCTATCACTATGATAAAAAAATCATTTTATTTTACAAAATGTGTTTGGGTTTTGTTATTGGTTTTCCAATTTCTGTTAGTATTTTTTGTTTTCAAACTTTTTAAGTAGTGATATCAAACAACCACATCTATACTATATATTATATAAATATTAATCTTGATCGCTCAATTTTTCATTCGATGATAATAAAAAATAAAAAAAATCATTAGTCAAATTGAAACAGAAAGATTAATTCAATAAAATTTATTGTTCAGTCTATATATTTTGGTTGAATTTTAAGAAGTAAAGATTTAATTTAAAATATACGATTAATATTAAAGATCAATTTTAACAATCAATAAACATAAATGATGAGACAGTAATATTTCATTTATAAAATATTTGATAAATAAGATGATTCATAACTAATATTTCTTTATCATTATAATCTCAATTAAAAAATTATATCATGTCTTTCGTTTATCGTACGACGAATACATTTTTTTCTATTTTTGTCCCGGGTAGATAAATTAATGTAACCTATTTGGCACTTGATCAATCGTGTGTAAAAGCAATTTTTTCTCCCAAAAGAATCAGATCTCTTGATGTAAAATTAAGTTTTGTTACTTCTACCGCCACAATCGATAATGAATTCAATTGTTACTCTATGGAGCCCATTCACATGATATAGAATCCTTTCCCCAAAATAAACAAACACAAAACTACACCTAGCAACGTTCCAAACCGTTTGTCACCTTTGTCAACAACGTCCCCTCTCTTCGCCGCCCAATCAGACATCGCCACGTGTCTTTCGAGCCTCAACCAAACGCCTTCCCTTCACTTTTAACCTCAACTTTCCCTGTGCTCATCATCAAACACTCATTGAACTCCAAGTCAAGTGACAGATAGAAAGATCACTTGATCATCACTCACTTTTTGTAGCATGGCGTCTTGGTTTATTTTCAGCTTCATGATATTCACATTGCTGCAATATTGTTCAGCTATTAGTCCATCACCAGCACCTGCATTGGTTCTACCTGATATAGCGCCATTGCCTTCGCCTTATGGATCAATAATGCCACCAGATGTCGAGCCCCTTTTGCCCACTCCTGGTGGCGATGCACCGCCTCCACGGGATTCGTCGATGCCCTTCATTCCTTCCAGCTTGAGCCCGCCTGATCCCGACTCCATTATCGGTCCTAGCTCTGGTACCACGCTTTCTCCATCTGGAGCTTTGTTATCTTCGTCTGCAGCGCCAATGAGCTCGTTTGTTTCCTTCGTCAAGGTTGATGGGTTCTTAGTTTTCATGGCATATTGTATGGTGTAGATGTTCGGTATCGATTTGTTCGTAGCTTCAGGGGTCAAATTCTATTGACTGTTTAGCAGCATCCGTTTCGAATAATTGTCTACGTTACATATACATTCTCACGTTGAAAGTTGATGAATTCTTTGTGTTTTGGTGAGCAAAGCTGTGGCTGTCTTTTTTCTGTAGAGAAAGTGTGCTTCTGCCAATAATAATGTAATTTCAGAAACATTGGTCTTGTAAAATCTTTGCTTGTATGTTAAATTGGCGACATATGTGAATGTCTTCGACAACTTGATGCGGCTAGCTAGACATGTGAATGGGTCTCACAATCTCAAGCCGAGATCATGTGAGCAGCGTGCTATTACTCAACTCTGGTTCACATGTTTTTTTGGCTTCACTAGACTACGAGATAAACTAATGGTGGATTTTTTCAGAAGGTAATGAATCCATATATTAGAGCGAATAGTGCCAACAGAAAACAAAAAAAACTGATATAGTTTATATTCTCTATTTTTTTCACTGTTTAATGAAACAAAAATATTTATTATTATTATTTTCTGTATTCAAATGGATGAAACGAAAATAAAAACAAAAAATCAGAAAAAATATTTCTCTGTTTCTGCTCCTCATTTTATCTGAATACAATATTCAAAAAAATTTCTTTAAAGTAAAATCATTTTTATTTTAATAAGTGTTTTTATTTTTGTTATTGTTTTTCGATTTTTGTTACTGATTTTGTTTTTCATAATTTTGAATAACGATGCCATACAACAACCCTGAGAGTTCATGCTGATTCTGAAACAAGCCAGAAAAAGACCAATACACAATGTTAGGTGTAGCAAACTCTAGACACCAATACCATTGCAACTTCCTGGGGCAAAAGCACAATAATAACATATAGTGGCAAAAAAAACCCATCTTCCTCATGTCAAATTCTGCAAACCATATATAGCGAGGCAACGACTGGACAAGGTAATTGTAAAGATAATTAAACCTACTGGTCTTTGATATAGTCGAGGTAATGCAAAGAGTTTTAGGATGCGGGTTCGACCCAACCAGAGTCAACTTTGAAACTCGAAAAAGGTACCAATCAAGGCAAACAAACACACAAGCAGCTACATTACTTCGCAGCAATAACCTAGTTCTCTCAGATAAATAGTAGACAGCAACATAGAAGTAACAGGGCATCACATTCTAAGCAGAGACTCTATGTAGAGGTCTACCGACTGGTTAAGCAACCTTCTTTTCGATGAGCTCCTCAATCATATTTGCGGCGTCTAGAATGGTTGCAATGCTTTGGGCACTTTCCTCCTCGACACTGATCCCAAATTCCTCCTCAAGACCCATCACTATCTCGACCTACAAAATGACCAAAGTGATCAGCATATGACTAACAAGATCCCACAATTTCACTCCGAGCATGGGAAAAGCAGATGGAAGAAAAGCAAGACTGCTGTTAAGCAATGAGGTCAGTTGTGAAGAATTGACTACCGTGTCGAGAGAATCTGCTCCAAGTGCAGTAAACTTAGAGTCTGCAGTCACCGTGGTGTCCTCAGGTAGAGCAAGCTGCTTCTTCACTATATGGCAGACCTTTTCTACGGTCTCTGGTTTGGCCTATTCAATCAATAGTAGAGGGGTTTGTCAGCTTTACATAGCACATAAAAATAGGGTGGCATAACCGAGCGGGGAACAACATAAAGGATTTCCAAATATGATAGAACGAGACAAGTCAAAAGAGCTACGCGCAAGCTATCCATATGAGTAAGATTCTATAATCTATGCAATATTTCAGAAAACATTATTATATTTACAGCCCAAAACTAATCTTTATTCCTGAAGTTTTCCTCCAAAGTATCATTGCATACTAACTACCAATAACAGTAAGAATTCTTGTACAAAATTTACACCCAAAACTGATCACTTTCCTGAAATTTTCCTGTGTCTCATTCCAAGCATACCGCCAATAACAGTATCATCCTTAAACAACTGCTCAATTAAAGGACGAGTGGCGGGTCACATCACTTTCGCAAGAACAACCTGGTTGGCCTAATTTAGAATCTTTAAAATGAGCATTCTATAATTCATCAGACTTTTTGGCAAATCAAATGATGAACTCAGGGCTATAAATCCAAATCGACGTCAGTTGCATCCAAGCTAGGCTTCTAGGAGGGTAATCATGCTTATTAGTCCAAAAAAAAATTAATTGCCAACAACAAAATGTCTGGGGAAAAAAAAACAGTTAGCAATGCTTAGAATAGGAAGAGTTAAGCAAGGCCAAGTACCCCTGGCCAAAGGCCACCCACCATACCGCTCCTTCTTCCAGAGCCAGGAGGGCCCAGGCTCACCTAAAAACCCAATTGGTATCCACCAAACTTCATGCCAGCAACGGTAGCGGAAAGGGGACCAAGTTGTTCAAGATAGCATCACAAATCGAACTTGTCAACATCTTTTGGTTGCATAGAAGCAGTATAATAAATGCCACATTAAATGTTTTGTAATACACATGAAGGTTTACCATATAAATCTCTCAAAATGACAAGACCGTGCAATATGACAAGAGACGCATACCGCACAGCAAACTTGCAGCCGATGCATCCTTGACTTCAAGGAGGGGAAATCTTTGCCCCTGAGAGGAAGGGAAATCGTCCTTGAATTCGAGATCCCTGCCGACACCTGATCCATCAGTAGAACTGGTTACTAAAAGAGACACCAAGCAATAGCAATGAGCATGTAGTGGGAACTCCTCCTCATGATATAGATGAAAATCAACCCGGGAAATTTTAAAAACTATGAGATTACTACAGCGTTCACTCCTGTCAGAGGATATCCATAACGTACAGAATATAAAGGGCATAGAGCTTAAGCAATTGGTCTTGTTCTGTTACTGAGGGATGAACCTTGTTAAGTCACTGAAACAGACTCTTTGCATGAAGCGGCCAGCAAGACGTAAAAAACAAATAGAAGACGTTGCATGCATGCTTTAAAGCTTTTGTCAGCATAGGAGCCGAATATCACGATACATTGATCTAACCCACTAGACAGCTACAAACTAATAAGCCAAACAGGCGATTACATTGTCAACAGGCGATTAGATTGTCAGGTGGATTGCACTGGCCAAGGAATCTTTGACATCAACTTGGGGGGAAATATGGGCTAGAAAATAGTTGGTTGTATATTGAAGATAATGGCAAGAGAAAGCCAATTCCAGCAGACTCGAGTTACAACAAGTCACTTCAAAACCGCGTCATCACATGAGCAAGGATCGCCATGAAACGATGAATACCTCCACATACCATAACATGCAAGTCTGGCAGCCAATCAACTACTAAATATTCAAACCAGATGTATCCCAAGACTCCTCAAAACAACTTCTAACATGTCGTTCTCATCCCCTACATGTTCCAATAGGGCTACAAATCCAACTAACAATCCGATCCCCCTCATGAACCATAACCTTCGTGGTTTCTTTTCCAACCAATCAGCAATACTTCACACACAACCACTCCATTCTCCCTCAATTTCACACATCAAACCAGCAAGACCAATCCCCAAAACCAACA
This sequence comes from Drosera spatulata, assembly GCA_035668315.1. Lineage (NCBI taxonomy): Eukaryota > Viridiplantae > Streptophyta > Magnoliopsida > Caryophyllales > Droseraceae > Drosera > Drosera spatulata. Next base: position 44,223 of record JAOVYX010016618.1, read on the forward strand.
AAAACCCCTCAATTTTCATGCATCCAAACATCAATCAGGCATCGAACTCCACACTTCCCCATTCCTCGCAACATATATGAAATACAATCAACCAAGATTCCACACAGCTCAATCACACGCACAAATCAAAATTAGTCGCAATTCACAGCTATCCAACAATCACATCACAAACACGCCAAATAAAACCAAAAAATAGGGTTATATCTCATGAAAATCCGACCAAAATCAAACTCCCACAATCAAATCATCAAATCGAATCACGGATACATCAGATCGAAGAAATGGACCTGCACGGTGGCGATCTTGGTGGCGGTCGAAGTCGAGAGGGAGATCGAGGATCGAGCGAGAGCCGACGCCATTGGATCAAGATCGAGCGAGATCTGAGAAGAGTCGAGAAAGAAAATGAGAAGAGAGATGTGAGAGAGAGAAGGGGGCGGAGTACACGAAGAGTGTGAGTGAGAGGGGAGAAAGGGGTGGTTGTCACTCAGATATTATAGTACGAAGAGGGTTGATACTTGATACTTCTACCTGGTGTCTAAGGTTCTTAATATTACAATCACACTTGTCATGGATCTCCCTACGTCTCACCATGAGTATAAAAGTTTGATTGAAAGACTTACTGAGATGAATTTTGATAGACATGATAAAGACGATTGAATATCATTCAGCGTGAATTTATTAGTTTTACACGACTAGATTTCATAAAGCTTGTTCACTCAATGATTAGAGGAGTCAAACATTAACAAAATGTGAAACTTGTTTATTTAAATGAACAGGCTTTGACTATAACGATGTTTGGTTTGAGCTTCGCTCCGTAAGCTTGATAAAGACTCGACTTGATAAACTTGAGTTACTTGAGTACTAATATAAGTTGAACTTCGAATATATACATATGAGTCTTGGGTCTTGGTCATCGTTAGGCGATCCCGTCATATTCATCATTCAGATCGGTGGTTCTATGATCATATGGTTTTGTGACTGTTTTTTGTACAAATAATTTGACATGTTAGGTAGGGATACTCTGATTCGATGACACGAAGACTCAAAGTCAACCCAACAACAACAACCACAAGGCAAACAACCAACAAAGTTTGGAATACGAAGAATCTCCCATGTCAGGAAGTCGAAGTGCAACTCAAAGTGATCCGCGGGTCCAAAATCAGTTCGGCAACGTCGAGCAAGAGCAAGTACCCCCTGGAGTCTTATCCTTGTTCGAAACTTTCAAGAAGAAGATTCAGAAATCAATGGAAGAAACCATCAAAAAGATAATTATTACTAACCCATCCTCTTTCGATTCGTAACTCAGACTTGAAAAGGAAAAACATCCAAAGACGGATCAACTATCAATGTAGCATATCCAAGACAACTCCCAGTAGACAATCTGAGAGACTTGCACCACAATCTTAACCGAACTCATAAGTCCGATCTTAAGAAGAATTAGAAAAGTCAGACAGCATGCTCAACGAGTCAAACTGCCCTTGATGAAGAAGAGAGGTAAGTTCGGCCGATCGAGGGCCTACCTTGAAGTTGAATCAAGATATGGTCAAGATGATATAACAATTAATAGACAGGAAGATGAATAACGTGGAAGAAGAAAAGAACGAAAAAAGAAATTTTTTTTTTCAAGAAAATACTCGAATCATGAGAGAAACCTTGAAGTATGATATGGCCTATCATAATCTTATAGAAGATGATGTACATGACAAATTAGAATGACGCTATCGTATTCATGTAGTCGACCTCACTTGATGGGATAAAGACTTGATTTGTTATTATTATTATTTCAAGAGAATACTCAAATGAGTACCTTTAGATCGGTTCAAGATACCACAGCTGGAGACCTTGATGGAATCACAGATCCAAACTCACATATTCAGAACTATGAATCCATCATGGACAATTATGGAGCTAACGAGACTATTCTATGCAAAACTTTTCCAACAACCTTCAAGGATGCAACCTGAGCTTGGTTTGGCTCTCTTCTACCGGCATGCATAGACTCGTTTGTAAATTTCTCAAGATTATTTACCAAACACTTCATCAGCAATCAAGGGATAAAAGTCACTTTGAATCATTTGCGTCAACTCTCCCAAAAATCAGTATTCAAATTGAAGATTTTCAGCACTTTAGTCCAAGATGAAGAGAAGCAACAGAGTCCGAGGATCCAAGCTGAAACAAGATCTTCAACTCGAAAAAAGGACTCGGATCAAGTTGAAATGTCTAGATATCTAAATGAAAACAAGATCTTCGATTTGGATAATCTAGACTAGATCATCCCATGAGAGATGATCGAAATTTCATTTGGAGTTTCGAGTTGAAATAAGATCTTCAACCCAAGAGTCTGGGGATCCGGGTTGAAAGAAGTTCTCCAACTCGAGAAAAGGACTCGGGCTGAACTTATATGATCTGGGGATCCGGGTTGAAACAAGATTTCAATTTGGGAAAAGGACCCAGGTTAAATTCTAAGGATCTAGTGATACGGGTTAGAATAAGATCCCTAACTCGAAAAAAGGACCCAGGTTAAATTCAAAGGATCTAGGGATTCGGGTTGGAACAAGATTTTCAACTCGAAAAAATGACTAGGGTCAAAATTAAAAGATCAAAGGATCCGAATTGAAATAAGATTTTTAATTCGAAAAAAAGATTCTGATCAAATTTAAAAGATCAAAGGATCCGAGTTGAAATAAGATTAACAACTCCAAAAAAAGATCTTAGAAAAGCTAGACAAAGATAGAAGAATGCGAGCAGGAGCAACATCTTTAACTAGAAGGATCTTAACTAGAAAGAACTGAAAGGGAGGCATGATCGGACACAAAGTAAAGAATTCGGATCGAAATTCAAAACAGCAAAGTTCGAATGCGGCCTCGAACTAGATTAGAGGTAATGAGCGAATAAACGAATTTTGAATAAATTGGAAATGATCACTAGCCACGTTACCAATAATTTAATAGCAGCAAAAGCATAAACAAGTTCACGGACCGAAACTCGGTTAACAAAAAGTACAAATTTGGTCAAATCGGCCACAATTTTGCAACACAAGTTCAAAAAGAATAAATAAAGCAAGGGTAAAATAAAGTTCCGGTTTCAAACTTCAACATCATCATCCTCTGACATCTCCAGCAACTTCGGATTCTACCACCATCATCGAAGTCCCAGCTGTTTTCGCGGCAGCCATAGCCAGTTCGGCCTCAGCTTCCGCGCGTCTTAGATGGCAACAACCTTCGGAGCCAGGTGATCCGTCCAGCCAAGAGGACAACATGTAAGGTTGGAGATTGGGAGATCTGGATATTTGCGAAGTCGACGAGCAAATTTCAAGAACGCTTTTTCGGTTCCATCATCATAGTTTGTGCCCAGCATCTCTTTGAACTCAGTCGAGTTCTTGAATTCAGCAATCGCGGTAGACCTTTCAGCATGAATTTTGTCCTGGAGAGACAAATGTCACGGACGGGCTAATTTGGGTGACGAGTAGGCTGAGTTCAAGCGAAGGAGTGAGTAACTTGAGGGCCGCACGGATAGCGAAACTCTAACCCGTGACACAAAGCTAGCTTATGATCGAAGTCGGCCTACAACGCGATGAAGTCAGAGGTCAACCTGTCCTTAACTTGGACGATTTAATTCAAGGAAGCTTTCAACTCGTTAAGGGCCTTATCTCTGACTTCTAACTCTGCCTCCAGAATAGTTTTTCTATCCTCAGACCTTGGTCTGAGGCAACGAACTCGACAACCTTGGTCTGTACATATCCGCCTCTCCAACCGTGTTCTTGGCTTTGAGGACAAGATTGAGGTAGTTGGTAATCATCGAAAGAACAAAAGGGAAAGTCAAAACAGGGATACATGATATGAAATAGGAATGAAGGAGAAAGAAATTTTGTCCCTTGCCTAACATGGGAGATGATAACCCTTGTGGGTAATTATATCCAAGTCGACTGATCGATTAAGCGTTCGGTCCATAGGTAGGAATATGGACTCAAGCATCAGTTGAGGTTTGGTCTCGACAGAGCTGGATGAAGCATGGCTATTGATCCTCCACGTCGGTTGGTAAAAGCATCCCTCTTCGGATTCAACGATTCTCTCCTTCAGGATGAGGACCAAGAGGAGCGACCCTGATGGACTCCGCAAGTCAAAGAGGGGAAACTGGACGAGGTGGAGAAAACACCGTAATATGTTTGTCATACCTCTGAGGCGGAGAAACAGTCGGGTTCGGGACATACCGTCAAAATAAAATCGTCAAGTCAAGAAAATCGACGCTCGGATAACAAAGAAAAATTTGAACTCAACATACCGATACCGAATTGATGGTCTTTGAGACTCTGAGTAGTAACCAAGTCGAAGAACTTGGCCGGACCCTTCTCTTCGAAGCAACCCTTTACCTTTTTGAGGTTTTCTTTCCCAATCGGATCTAATTTTGGGTTTTTAATGGGTTTAAGACTTATCTCAGATGTCCACCAATTGGTATCATCCAAAGAAGAGATGAGGAGTAACAAGACAAAAAAATTTTTTGGAACCCTTAAAAGTTTCAATAATATTGATTATAAATTTAAAATCTGATCAGACTGTAAAATAATACAATCCCTTGACATTAGGATAGTTAATCTTATAACTAAAAAACGAGTCGGATGTTATATCCGAACCTAGAATTCCAGCATAAATAAAAAACCCTATAGCTTGTCGAACCAATGAACATACTTAGGGGCATATTCAAATTATGAAAAATAAAAGCTAAAATGGTATGCACAGAGAAATAAAACCTGGCTTAAAAAAGATTCAAATAAAAAGGAAGTCGGTAAGATTGGAAGTCAAAACAGATGGGGTGAGGATCGGGGAGTTTCAAGTCATAACCATTATAAAGACCGTAGGTGGACTTGATCCCCTAAGTTCCTCCTTTGTCGCTGTGGAAAAACTAGTCACCATGTTGGTTGGGAAGGGTACATTCAAAGGTTCTACCTTGGCAATTGAAGGGGAGTCACTACTTTCACCAACCGGGTTCCTCGACGAACTCGAAAGATCTGTAAGACAGCTAGACGGACCTTCAAAAGAGGTTTGGGAGTTGAAATGTTCAGAAGACATGAAGAAAAGGCATTGAGAGAAATGCCTGAAAGGAAAGAAAGAGTTGAGGTCCAAGCTGTTCCACATGGCAGACCTCAAGGAGTCCCATCAATACGCAATGATGACGCCAGCGTACTTTGCCATTATGGCAACTATCAGCAACAATTTCCTAAAAAGAATACTAATTGTCTTTCCCCTGATTCCCACGGAAGAAGGAAAGAAGTCATCAGGGTCGGTTAGTCATCTTTAAAGGATGAAACCGGACTGGATTGTATCTTCGGCCATTCAAGAAGAACCCACCTCCGACCACGAACCTCAAGAAAGGGAAATTATTCTTGAAGGTAGCTCGGAAAGAAGGCACCAGCGCTCCATGGTTGACTTAAAAGTAATTCGATCAAGATGCTTAAGGATATACCGATAACCACGAAAATAATGATCATATTTATTTTTTATTGTTATTGTAAAGATATAAAGTAATTAGTTTTAGGGGTGGAGATATAAATTTTTTACATAAGATTTCTCTGTGTAAGATATTGCTTAAAAATATCCTTCGAGAGAAATTTCCTAGAAGATAAAGGTATCATCTTATTATGTAAAATCTATAAATATAGGAGGTCCAACACATAAACCCTGATCTTGGAATCTCATAATCATACATTCATACATGATATTATTGTTGTTCTCTCTTTCGGTGTTGATCATCGTCCGATGATCCCATCATCATCGTCACCAGATCGATGTTTCTACGATCATACAATCTTGTGACTGTTTTTTATGCATGCAAGAGGTTTTAGAATCTAAATCCTAAACCTGAAACCGTAACTAATATAAGAAGGTTCAATTTCGATTCGTCCTTAACTAAATTACAATCAATGATTTACAATTTAGATAAATTATTTCGTAACTGTCATCAGATCTAGTTTAGAACTTGAAAGATATATTTTAGCATCGAGATAACTTTTTTTTTTACTCAAATCAATCGAATTAGATTAATAAAAAAGACTATCATCGTCGACATAAACATATACCCTACCCTACGTTAATTGTAAAATTACTTAAAAGGTGTTCTACATGATTAATTTCCACTAAAACACACATTACGCAAAAGAAAATCCCCTAAAAGGTTTCCATGATACATGAATGCTTTTTGCACAAAGAAAATCTTAAAACTTTGCTCCCTTCCTCGACACAATCCCAATTCCCATCTGCACACACCAAAAAGCCTCCCCCGAAAAGAAAGAACGCAATTGCAAATCTCCTCTCTTTCTCTCTGTATGCGTAGGTCCCACACTCAACAAACACCATAACCACACTCGCCAACTCTCTCCTACTCTTTTCCTCTCCCACCAAACCCATTTCTCTCTCTTCGCCTCGCAGAACTCTCCAGAAACCGCTCGCTTCATCGCCGCTCTGCGTATTGACCGGCGCGCTCCCTCGGAATCGGAATCGGAGTCGGAGTCGTCGCTGACCGGGTTTGCGATCACCGCCTTCTTATTCGTACGAACGTGAATGTGGAATGGTTGATTTGGAATTCACTTCGTTTTTTCCTTCTTGTTTGTTTTGATTCGTGTTGTTGTTGAAATGTTTGTGATGATTGATATTTTTGCGGTTGGTGATGATTTGAGGATTGGAAGAGTGGTTAGGAATAAGGATTATTGTGGATTTTGGTTGACAATGTGGCAATGTGATGCGTTTTGTGGTCGGAAATGTAGCTTGATCGTGTTGATAGTGCGGTTTAGAGTTGTCAGGTACGTTGATGATGGAGAATATGCGAGTCTCTGGCGATTCTGTTTGTGTTGATCGTGTGTGTTCATGAGCTGTTCGATGTGTGAGAGGAGGAGGTTTGTGATGTGAGGGCTGAGTTTTGGGATGTGACGCTGAAGAGGGAGAAGTGATGTTGTTTCGATGTGTTTGATGCTGATCGTGGTTGAAATTGGTTGATCTGGTGAATACCTTAGTGCGATTTTGTGTAGTCCTAGTGATTTTAGCAATGCATTTGCTCTTTCTGTTGACGTTTTGTGTGATTAAGCATTGGGATCATAGTGCACTTAAGCGGTTGGTCGAGGTGTGATGTAGTGATTTGAATTCTGAAGTGTGACAGCGAAACATCAGTATTTCCCAACTGCCAAGTAATTATATCTGTTGCTGTGTTTGGACCTGCTTTAAGTGTTGAGAGGTAGCTCATAGGCTGTGTAGTGCGAGTTTGGCATTGCCTGTCATATTCTGTAGTTGTTCTCTGATGTCTTCTGGCTGTTTATTTCAATCAGGTTATTTTGCTGCATCTTGGTTTAGAACAATACAGATCATGGAGCTTTTGGATATTACACCGCGGGAGCTAATGTTCACAGGTCATAGCACCTTCCAATCTGTTCAACATTTTGCCATAGTTTATTGACTTTTTTATTTTCTTGCAATTTTTGCTTGAAACGTCGCTCTCTGTGTCAATAGTACGCATAAATGTTTTTTTTTTTGTTCCAATGTTGCACTCTGCTTCTTCATATTTATGTTGCAGTTACTTCCATTTCCTTCTTCTATGTATAGAGAAGAGCTTATGATTTGTTAGAGAAGTGCACATGTTCCTCGGCTTATTGTTTCCTGTTGTTTCTTTTCCTGTTTCGCTAGTGCCTTGTCTGATGCACTTGTGGTTCCATAAGGAAGTTGATGTAATATGAAGGTGCTAGTTGACACTTAATAGTTGGAGTTATGACAACTGACAATCCAAAATTAGACATAAACAACTAGACTTCACTATTAGGGTAACGATGCAAAGTTGCAAATCACACTGATCAATGGTGACAACTATATGAGATATGTTTACATGTATGTTCTTCTTGTAACAAAGAGAGCCATCTGCTTCTATAGTCAGTTCAGCTAGCTAATAATGTTGATAGCGTTACAGCCATGGTTCTGTAACTGTATTCTTGCTTTAGTCCATGAAGGTTTCTGTACAAATGTTTGGTTGTAGGTATTCAAGTAAGATTTGCTTATAGATTTAAATTTGGTTAAACCTTCATTATCTTTTTGTGGATCTTTTGGCATCATAGATTGCATCCAAGTACATTTTCTAAATTTTGCAATGCTTCTCCCTGCAGTTGAGGTGAAGAAGCAATGTACTTGTACTGTCCAGCTTGTCAATAAATCTGATCAGTATGTTGCCTTTAAGGTAAACTGTTCCCTCTGTATGCTGCACATGTTCTTAAAACTAATTTGATTGTGGTCGTTTTTGTCCCATTCATTGTCTAATTGGCCAAATTCTTCTTCTGTAGAAATTAAAACATTATTTTCTCTTTAGTTTATATTATATACTCATCATATGACATTATTTTTCATTTAGGACCCAGAGATGGAGGTATTTCAGAAGAGCTGAGTAATCGAATGGGATGGATAGTATATCAATAATTTTTTTATGAAAAAATAACACATAATCTTCATGAATTTTTGACCTTTTGCACATAACCCCTCTCAATTTTGGAAATAGGCACATGTCTCTTCCCCCTCTCTTCGTGGGGGGGTTTTTGCCAAAAAAAATATACACGGTCAGGAGGGTCATGTGCCAAACCCCCCCCCCCCTTCGAGAGGGGGTTTTTGCCAAAAAAATAAAAAAAATATACACTGTCAGGGGGATTATGTGCCAAAAATTAAGATTTTTTTAAAATTTAGGGGGTTAAGTGGCTATTTCTATTGTTGAGGAGGGTAAAGTGCAACCGGATGATAGTTGAGAGGGGTTAAATGCTATTTTCCCTTCTTTTATTGATGAATAAGTTTATTGATACATAAGACATTCCTGTAGTAAAGACTGTTGAGCAAAGACTTCAATGACCGTTTCAAGTTGGTTCATTCGTGAAGCTTCAACTCAAGGGTAGTTGTTTCACTATTCTTATTTATATTGGTTCTTCAATTGCCTCGTACATTCCAGGAAATAAAGCAAATAGATGTCACATGTAAAACTATACTAGAATGTTTTTTATTTTTTGGGTAACAACTATACTAGAATGTTGATCCTGCTTAGTGGAACCTTTATTGATTCATGGCTTGTTTTGCAGGTGAAGACAACCTCTCCTAAGAAGTATTGTGTGCGACCTAATGCAGGAGTAGTTGAGCCAAAAGAAGCGTGTGAATTTGCAGGTACTGTGTGCTACCTTAATTTTATTTCTTGGCCATCTTCACTGCATCTTTTATGCATGCTCGAGTTCAGTCGTTTTTTTTTTTTTTTTTTTTTTTTGTTGCAATGAAGTTCAATAGATATTTGTTTCT
>JAOVYX010016619.1:0-24187 GCA_035668315.1 Drosera spatulata
TATATTCAGTCCGAAACTGATTCTGAGAATAAAATCTTTAACACTTACGTATACTTGTAAATCTTTATATTTAATTTCGACTTATTATTATTATATTAATTTAATTAATATACTATCATTAAAATTCAATTTATTACATTTATTAGTCAAAAATTCAAATTATTACAGTTAGCGTAGAGGATTGGAGTAGAGATCGTTAAGAGTTGAGACATGTTTCAAAGTTTCCATATTGGGTTCTTATTTCTCAGACATGATACTTTGATTCTAGACACGGTCCCTTCTCCCTGGGACATTGTAAATCTAGAGAAAAATTCCGATTACAATATCTTATCTGATTTCATCCTTTTTTTTATTCTCCTTCAGCTCCGTTGGCATTGTTTTCTTACAAGTTCAAGGGATATGATGTGGTAGGTAAAATTATAAGACCCTATCGTCAAAACTCAAAAGCATAAGACAAGCGCAAACAATTACTGTTGTGCATGTCATTTCAGGCATCGCCAGACCCTTGCCATGTTACATACATAATTCAACTTTTATCGCTGGTTAGTATTCAGATGTCGGCATTGAAATGACTACTAGCATCAAGTGGCTTTGAATCCCTGTTTGAACAAATCTAATACAGCATTACAGCAGATGCTTGGATATTGATCACAAAAAAAAGGAGGTTTCATGCTCGTGAAGAAAGCACCAGGCTCACTCAATGGCACTCGAAGAATTTGTTACACTGTAGAAAGGGCGGGCTCTATGCATCGCTGCCTTTTTCTGATACTACAAAAACAGCATCATGAGTCCGTCGTCATCCTTGAGCAAGGTAGAAATGGCAACTTTACAAAGGACCTCTGAAATACAGACACATAGAACCCTTCCAATGCCAATGAGGAATACACACAGCGGGTCATCTCATAGCAGCGGACATAACCAAGGGAGGCTCGGAGATTGAAAGGTCGCCAAGTAGGAGGTGAAAGCATCTTTTGAAATTTCAATCAAAGATTTCCTGAGCTTCAATGATGCTATGCTGACTGAAAATAAGCATGAAAGCAAGTTAATGAAATAACCACAATAGCTCAACAGACGATGCAAAGATAATCAATAAGATAGATTGCCAAATGCTAATAACTGAAGCCCAGTTCCTTAGTCAAACAAAGACAACTCTAGCATGAGAATCATCTTTGCGATAATCTTTTGGGGAGTGGGGTGGGGAAGGGATACTGGTTTCTGACATTTGGTTGGAGAACATAAAACAAGAAAGCAGGTTGAAATGGTGCTTACAGTTCATCCTTGTAAACCCGATAATACTTCTCTGCATGTTGGCGCTGACCAATCAGTTGAGCAAACCGTTCATCATGGGTGATGATGATCAGTTGGAAATTTTCCTGGCCTTTCCTGTCCTCCATAATCCTGTATGAACTCAAAACAGCAAGGTGAAGACGAATCACAGGCAGCCAAAAAGATCCCCATCAAAAAAACCAATACACATTACCTAAGAATGGCAGCAGCCAAGCTCTCTGTGTTTGGTGCGTCCAAGTTAGTGGTTGGTTCATCCAGTGCTAGAATACCACAATTGAGACAGAAAGTTTCGGCTAACGCCAAGCGTATAATAAGGGATGCCAGAACCTAAAAGCAACCATCATTCAAATTCATGGAATAAAGGAAAGGAAGATAAACAGCCTACAGCACTATACCACGACTGGAACAACTAACCTTTTGACCAGCACTACATCTTCCTCGCATTTCTAATTCAGCAAAGCCTGTCTGCATTAGCACCTGCGCACTCAAGTGACATTAGCCGAATGAATAAGTGAGAAAGAACAAAGACTATCAGGGACGAAAAATACAATTCATACCTTGTAGCTGTAAGATGTTGTTCCAATGGCCTCTGTATCAGAATGTATGTATATATAATCTATGTCCTGTCCTCTGTATGTCTGCTGCCAAAGTTCCTTGATAATTTTATTTATTTCCTCCATTTTCATTGTGTGGAAGCGCATGAGTGCTCTGATAGAAGAAAAGAAGAGATAAAGACAGTGAATGAGTACATTTGAAAGAAAACATGCCATCAATGCTCCAAGGAATCCATTCCACAAACAGGATTTAAGACACAAGGAAATGGTTGAAAGCTCAAAATGTAGAATGAAGATCAAATTCATCGAATAGCTCACTTGTCAAGTGCATTATGGTATCTGTCCAAGTCCTTGTTGGCCATCTCCATTGTCTGCAAGGAAAAGCTCAGAAATGAATACATGGATTATATCAAAAAGAAAGTCATTGGGTAGCCTTGGAAAACGTTGGCACCTTTAGCTGGAGTAGCTGATCAAAGTACCGCTTATCAATGTCCTTATATTGTGTCTGCTTAAGATCAATCTTGTGCTTCGATATATTGCTCTCATAAACAGATAATGTTCCACGACACCTGTTTACCTGCAAAACAAAAAGACACAAATATCTGTTCTTAGTATTTGCTTGCTGTTTGGAGAACTTTCACTCCGAGTAACAGTATGCTATCAGTGTCAAAACCATATGCATAACAAACTTGTTTACAACTCAAGATAAAAGTTCATCTATTGCTCTGTATTGCTGCCGAAAATTCATAAAATGTAAATTAGAATACAAGATACCAGAAGCAGAAAGTAAAACGTAGAACCATAAACTGGAAGGAGGCAACATATTCTGAACTCGTAGTCGTTAGAAAACCAAAATCTAAAATTAAAAGCCAGTGTTGTTTCATTAGCAAGTAGCAACTACTGCAGGGTCTCGATTCACGAGACATGAGGAATGGTAAAAGTAGGCATTATTGCATGTACTTATATAGAATATAACAAGGGTCATGATATCAAGCGCAATGTCACTTTACTTACGGAATTAGACTCTTCCATGGTGAAAATGGACTTCATGTAACTTGTCACCAGTAAGCACACGCTTAACACTTTTTTCTTTTTCTTTTTTTTTATTATTGGGTATGGAAAATGATCGGGGTGCAACACGAGGACTTCCTAGGAGGTCACCCATCCTAGGGTGCAACAAGAGGACTTCCTAGGAGATCATCCATCCTAATACTACTCTCGCCCAAACATGCTTAACTACGAGCACACGCTTAACTTTTGTCAGCTCAATAAAGCCGCAAATCAATGTCAACAGTACATTGGTTGTATTTCAACAGAATAAGCTGAATCTTCATATTCGGGGAGGAATACAGTATGCAGTTTAAATCAGACGCTTTTGAAGTGGATCTGAACTCCAAATTTCTTTTGCATAAAACAATTTAGAGGGAAGAGTACCTCTGAAAGAACTCTCTCTCTTTCTTGAGAAAACCTCGCCATATCATTTTGGAAGGTGGAAACACCACCAATCTTCATAATTTCTTCTTCCAATGACTCAATCTCACGAGTAAGAGCATCTACTTCAGCCTTTGTCTTCCGATAATTTAGATTGTCATCGATACTTCGCCTTAATTGATCTTGGTTTCGTTTTAGATCTTCATTTTTACTCAATTCAGCAAATAGCTCCTGCTTCCTACTTTCACAGCTTTGAAGTTCGAACTGGGATTGAGAACGCTTTTCTTGAAGTTCCTTCAACTTTTCATCTTTTCTTAGATCGTAATATCTGCAAAGCAATAAAGAGTGACAGTCAAGCAAAAGTGCAGAAAATTTTTTCAGCAGTGAAGCTAAGAGTCGATGTTCCTGTACTCTTTGATCTTTGAGTTGACTTTGTCAAGTTCATCGATATCCTGCTGATAACTTCTTTGAATCTTGACCTGCTTCTCGTGCTCATGTGTCAGTCTGTCTTTTAAGTCATCATGATCCCTTCGAAGTCTCTCCTTTTCCCTTGATGCAGGGCCAAGTGCTTCTCCAAGATGCTGCGAATATCAAAAGGACCAATCTAATGAAGTACACAGAGAACAATTCAAGAAAACTAATACAAGGAGTCTCCCAATAGGCCAACATCTTGAAATGGGGGTAAAAAAAATGGAACATCTAGAAGAAATTATGTTTTTAGCACTACCCGAGAATCATAAGAACTTGATACACATAGGAAATAACACCTTCTCTTCAAGGTCAAATTGGCCTTTCTTTGACAACAAGCTTTGCAACTCCTCCTCCACTTTCTTAGCAGCATCCAGAGCTCCAGCCACCTTAACCTTCTCCTCTTTCAACACAGTATGACGCAACATAATACTTGATATATCATCTTTCATATGCCTTTCTTCATCTATCAATGTCCCATGATCTTGCTGCAATCTTTCCCTAGTGAACAGAAAGGCACAGAAACATATGAGGAGATAAAATAGAATAGAATTCCTTCCCGACCTTCTCCTCTACATTTTTAAATTGGTGAACATTTAACTCCACTTCCCCTTGACTACCCTAAAACCAAAAATTTCAAAAGCAACTCTTCGCTTTAAGTGTCTCCAACCATGAACACCTTACTGTGAGCAAACAAATAGGCCTATGAAGAATCATGAAGTAAAATGGTGGAATATTTAATAACTCAGAAAAGACAGACATAAATAGGACAGAAATATGAATAATCTACTTTAATTGATGACTTCTTCCACAGCCTCAAGGTGCAATGCTAAGGATTTCAATTCCTTACGAGCCAGCATATGCCCCAAAAGAGCTTTAGTTTGAACTCTGTGAGCTATTGCCAAAAGAAAGAAACTATTTTCTGTTCTCGATCCTAAGGAATCTAAGGTCCTGTTCCAAGAGTATCTATTTCAATCATGCTGCAGCACACCATAAAAGTTTGTCACAACAAATTTGAACTCAGTGAGATATTTGCTGTTCTCACCCCGAAAAACTAAGCACACGATAAAAGTTTGTAACAACAAATTTCAGGCTTATTTATTTTATCATCTCTCAGAATTTCAGCAGATGTCAAACAAGCTTTAAAACATTAAGGTTTTAACTTTATAACTTCAAGTTTAACGTAATTTGATCACACCACTCAACTTTCTAACTTTGAGATTTTGACAGAATTGCGTACATACCATTTTCAGATTTAAATACATGAAATACTCCTTTCAAGAAAAAAAATAAATAATGAAATACTTGCAACAGATGAAGCCGTAAGTAGGCTGAATAGTCTAGCGGAAGCCCAAAACTGTGTACCTGCTGTTTTCCAATAGACTGAGCTCAGACTGAATTTCCTCCATGGATCTGATACTCTGGCCTGTAATGTCAAGCTTGTATGCCAGATCATCTATTTCCCTTTGCAATGCCTGTGTCTCCAGGTAAAGCCTGTCCACAGTTTCTACAGGTTGTATCAAGGACTCGATTGCATCCTTATCACCTTTCACCTGGGCTAAAACACCAAGAATCTAGAGGCAAACATAATAGTCCGATGTCAGTCAGTCAGTCTAGACAGTCATCATTTTCAGGAAATATGAATAAGATACAAAATACAAAATCAGGAAGCACATGAGCATCCAGAATTCTTCCCATTATTGTGGTCGACTGTTGAGATTATAGAAGAATACAAGGGTGATATGTCCCCCTTCAACACCTAGAAGAACCCAATATTCATGAACTGGAAGATAACAAAAACGTTTCAACAAACAAAGGACGAAAAAAGAAGAAGAAAAAGAAAGAGAGTAAGATACTTGTATGTTGTAATATGAATTCACTCGACACTAATCTAAACAGCATCTCACACATAACTTGTACCGTAGACTTAGGAAGAAAACCTTATAATGAACATCTGAGGTCGTCTACCAAAGAAAATTTGTGTCATACCTCGACATATATTACCGCTAAACCTACACAAGTAGAAAAAAAGAACTACGCACAGATGCTACAACTAAAATCCAAAACGAATATCAAGTTGTCAGTGATTACATCATCCAAAGCCTGGGACTTCTTCTCCAGTTCCTCATCAAGTTCAGCCAAATTCTTTTCAGCAGCAGGGATTGTATCTTTTCCAATCTTGACATACTCTTCATAAACCATTCGGAGTTTATCCAACTGCTGGAAAAGTGAATCGGCAGTTGAAGTCTCCACTGCTAGCACTTTCATATGCTCAGCTGTAGTAGCAGCTTTCACCCTTTGCTGCAATATTTCCACCAAAAAACAAAAAACCCAAAGATGGGTTAACAAAGGATGAAGCTAATTTCAGGTAGAGGATGAAGTAGAACAGCAGCAGAAACAGAGGCTATCTGACAATTGCAAGCAACTAATCGGCAAATTGCAATAATTTATTCATGTCTTAGAGAGAGATATTTACCTTCTTAACAAACTCATCTTCCTCTTCAGCTGTGAAAGGTCGCTCACAGCAAGGACAAATATGATGAGCACGAGCAACTCTTTCGAAAGGGTCAAACATCTGCCGCATACCATCAGCAATGTTGTACTTGCTACATGAATTGATCAAATGTCACATTTCATTGGAAGATCTTCATAGTGACAACTTATAGACAACCAGACAGGACAGAACCTTTTCTCAACATCTCGCTTTTCTTTGGCCGTATCCAGGACTTTTTGATAGGACTCGATCACATATGACCGTTGATCCAGAGACTGAAGTTTTGATTCAATATATTGCCTGCTAGCTACAGTGAACAGATGCGATATCACAACCAAATAATGCTTTACAGAGCATAATGTTCCCGAAAACAGAAGATGAGAGAAAAAAGTCCAAAAGATCCTTCGCACTCAACACACTGAAAGTTGCAGCAGAAAATATCCCTACTTTAGCCAGCTGTCTCAAAAATTCACGAGAACTACTTGCAGAATCGTTAAAGGTGAGGATCGAAATGCAGGAAAATGTTCCTGTTAGTTTCCTCGAATTTAAAGGCTGGGAAGCCCAGTTACAGCCATTATTACACAAGCTGCAAGTTGCAACCAGGGAATTAGAGCTCATGCAACAGAACATACGTTACATAATATAAGAGGGTCACAACCAAACCATTCCGTAATATTTCACGATAACTAGAATCCAACTTTTCTGTGTGCTTTACAGAGGCCAAACAGCGTCATGGGGCTAGCAAAACGCTGAAAACTCCATAAAAACAACTCAAATCTCATCAAAATGCACAAAAACGAATGAAAAGTGGTAAAAACACTATAAAACAGCCTCATGTAACTCAAAAACGCATGTAAAGAATTAAACACCATAAAAACAACTCAAATCTCTTCAACATACACAAAAACATATGAAAAGTAGTAAAAGCAGCCTAAAGAACATTAACTAAATTGAAAATACAAGAATATATCAAAACAAACTTGAAATGGCCTTAAAACACTCAAAACCACATGAAAGTGCTAAAAACTCCACAAAACATCCTCAAATAACTTGAAAATACAGGAAACAACGAAAGAGCCTTCAAATGACTTTAGAAAACTCCAAAACAGATGAAAAGGCCAAAAACACCATGAAATATCCTCAAATCATTTGAAAATTATGAAAAGAGCAATGTAATGAGCTTAAAACACGCAAAAACACTTGGAAAGGCTAAAATAAGTGGTTAGAACAGTACGTCTTCTAGTGCTCAAGTATGAAAAGGGGGGATGACAGTAAGATGTCAAACTGGGTCCTTAACTTTATAATATATGCCAAACTGATAGTAAAGCGGGACAAAATTGATTCTTACAACAGAGAACTAAAACAACAGCACCAACTACAAGTCTACACCACCACATGGTAGAGTATCTTCAAACCATAAGAGTATCAACCAAACTTAAAGAACCTCTTGCTAACTCTGTCCATCAACATCCTACATTCCAATATGGGGAAACAGCAGATACTTATTTCAAGATATCAAGAACTGAACAGAAGATGCTGATCATCAGTCGGGCAAAGTCAATTAGTTTTCGAAGGAAGACAATGAGGCTAACATTCTCCCAAAAAAAAAAAACAAAAACAAAAAGATAATGAGGCTAACCATCCATATCTTTCCGATATTTGGAAAGATTATCATTTACTTCTTGGATTTTAATCTGCAGTGCACTGACCTCCTTCTCAGCTTCCCGGGACTTCGAATTGATATCATCAAATTCCATTGTAGTAGCCCTGTCAAAGAAGGATTACATGACATAAACATCTGTGTGTACCCAGGACAAAAAGTGGAACTAAACCAAGAAAACAGAGTTATAAATATCAAGGGCACTCATGATGACTACTTTTGTGACTGCGTACTATTGTCTAATGCTTCTGATTCAATTGAAGTTTCTTCAACACGCTATGGGGTGTCAGATAATATAATGAAAATCGATAGATTACAATTTTGCATAATATGTTTAGTTATATTTTCTCGCTTTGTTATTATAATAGAAAAAACGCTCATAATATGATGGCATGCTTCGAGGTTACGATCATATTTGACAGCAGTTTTAATGTTAGTATAAGAAAGGAGAAGCCAACCACACATCTCAAGGATTTGGAAGAAATCTGTCAAAGTCTTGTTACATAATATGCACAGTTCATGAGGCTGTGTATTAGCGGTAAGTAGGACTAACACAATCATTATAAGCTGCAAAACACAAGGGCATGATCATAATAAATAGATGGAAAAGGGGAAAAAACCTTAAGGCTTGAGTTATCTCCTTTTTCAAATCTTTATCAGAAGGGAGCCGTCCTTTCAGTACTCCTCTGATCTTATCGTTGTGATCATCTAATCTGAAAAAAAGAAAAAGAAAATGGAACTAGTTAGAATTTACAGAACATAAAGCTCCCCAAAACTTCAATAATATCGCATTGAATCAGCCAAAGTAGGATGGTCGTAAACTTGCATTTTCTTATATCTTTTCTTGAGATTTTCAAACTCCGACTTTTTTAGAGACAATTTTCCTCTCTCCTCAGAATCAGCAGACAAATTATCTTTCTCCCGATTCAAGGACTTAATCTTTTCCCCGATACTATAAACCTCAGTACGCATTTGGTTGATAGTTGAGTTAAATTGTCTGCTGGCAAGCTGGTTCGATTTCCTCTCCAGCTCCGCTTCCTGCAAAAAATGATAAATTACTAATCGCAATTTTCTTAGTCACTTGGAGTAGATCAAACATCAAACCTAGAACAGTACTGGAGAACTACATCACCATGCTCCTCTCTCTTTCATCCATACGAGACAGATCGATATTGGAAAACTGATGTTCATATAAATCCCTTTCATCTTCCAATCTTTTGATACGTTCGACAACATCACCCTGTAAAAGGAAAAACAAAATAAGACCTCAAACAACAAACATCCGGAAGAGATCCAAGAAAAGCATCACCAGCATTGAACTTTTCTAATGACCTTCATCTGAGCTGTGGCTCTCTTTTGTGCTTCAATATTGCTGCAACGGTGATCAGCACCTACAAAGCTGTCCCATGCTGCCAGAATCTCTACTTCATTGGCTTCCTGTAGAACATGGAATGACAAAATTGATGGAAGATTTAACAGAAATTGATCATTAAAACGCAAAAAACAAAACAGATCATAGTAATAAAAGTTGTTGTGTCCGCAGATGGTTGCTGCATTCAGAAGTGTCCTATGCAACAAAAATTGAAAGCCTAAGAGCCAACAACCTTCAAATGAGTGCATCCAGCTTTCAGTAGTTCTCGAATTCAACTTTTTCTTATACTGAAGTACAACTATAGAACCACATTATATATTGCAGTAACAATCGAAAAGATGTTCCTCAGACTACGGCTATGATCATTGGAAAGCCTTTGAAGTTTTAAAATCTTTTAGAGTTTGTGTTTCAAATCAATGTTCCGTGTATCTTGGAATCAACTCTCAGACTGTTAAGTGTTCTGTTTATAGACAATATACACATTCGACCTTGAAAGTTGAAATTGGTAGAAACTGTAAGACTCGTTGAAACAATGAGGTTTTCTGGAAGGTGTCGATACGTTTAGGTGGTTATATCTTCAAAGTGAAACTTACAGAGGTGAATAACGAGAGACGAAAAATTAAAGACTCGACAATCTTTTTCTTATTAGAAAACAGGCCCAATCTGGGATACTTGACAATGAAAGAAGTAAATGTGGCCCATTGAACGACAGATGACAAAAAGAGGAAACAGCATGGATCACCTTCTTATCTTGCAAATCCCTCTCGAGGTCCATCAACCTTCTCTTTATTCGAGATGTAAGGCTTGAGGATGCTTCAATGCTGAAAGGGGCAACTGGAAGTTGCCCTAAGTTGAGTTTCGCAAAGAGCTCTTGGATCCTTGAATCTCTTTCATTCTTCGATGACATTTGACTCTGATGTCAAATAAAGAAAGTTAGTTATCAATGATGCATATCAGAAAGGAACGAGCAGTACATGGATTCTTCTAGATATTACCTCTGCTTCAACTTGCAGCTTGCTGACGTCGCAGATATACGACTCAATAGACTCCTTAAGAAATGAAATTCTTGTTTCTATATCCACATTTTCTCGCTTCAGTTTCTCAATCATGATATCCAACCGTGCAATCCTTTGATCAAACTTAGTCTTCCATTCCCTTAACTCTTCATCAGTGTCTAAGACGCGAAGTAAAATATAGTTAGCATTGAAGTACTATAAATAGTACTACTGATAACTGCCAGAAAACTTATTCCAACGATAGGAGGAAAGGTATGAGAATGAAAGGAAAAAAATGACTGGATCAAATAAACAGCACAAAACCTTCATTTTCTTCAGAAAGGGCTTCATACTGTTTCTGCTGCTCCTTAAATAAAGTACTTCTTTCTGCAGTCTTTCTGATTATCTGTTCCTGTAATTTCCGCAGATCTTTCAGGGTTGTTTCAGTATGATGTATCTTAGCATCAACTTCTTGGAGTTCTTTATCCAACCCATGCATTTGAATTTTCATAGCTTCAGCATTCTCCTGATCCTGAGCTATACTTCTCCGGAGCTGTCAGGAAAAACCGAATATTCAGTATTCACACTATATTCGAACAACACGACAACAAAGTAAAAAACCAACCAAATCAGCAAATTTCAGGTTCCCATATATCTCGGAAAACTCAAACATCAAATACAGCAAACTACAGTTTCTGCAGCAATAAGCAACGGACAAGAAGGATTGCACAAAGTACAAGCACATTGACCCTGTGTCACTGAGTCAGAAACAAGACAACCTCTAAATATAAGGTGTGGTTCCAACATTTAGCACTCAGCACTCAAGAAACAGTCATCTGCAAGAAGGCTATCAACTAGTAGCAGTGTAGATAATTTCGAACAGATGGACAGCACAAGTGAAAAGTTAATGCTGAAAAGTCAACCAAGAAGTAACATAATTATTATCTACGAAGAAATAGACAGAAAGAAAGACCTCGTATGCAGCATCTTTTAATGTTTGAAGGTTTTCCAACTTCAGCTTGTGGGTCTTGATTTCCAGAGCCTGCTCCTTGTGAAGTTTCTTGATGACTTCCAAGGCTTTGGTATATCTAGTCACAAGTCATAAAATGTTTATGCAGCTCAATTCAACTCTTCCCAACGAACAAAAAAAAAAAAAAAAAAAAAGACGAGAAAGAAGGGAAAAATATAGCGAGCTTTGAATGGGCTACATCTATCCAGCTTTAAATGACACAAAAGAAAAAGGAAGAGGAATAAGGTGTGAAGAGCATCAATGATATTAAAACATGAGGAATAGGGAATTTGTGGCACTGCTCCAGGGCTACATTCTGTAAGATGCCGGGATAAAATGGCGGGGAGCCGGGGAGGTAAAAGGTAATAAGGTTAACAGCTGGTGGGAACTGGGAAGTCTAATTACTGAGCATCAAGCAGGAGCATGAAAATGTCCCATCTTGCTACATATTGGATAAAGCAACTGAGGTGAGAACATCAAAGATGTGCCAAGGGACTATCGCTTCAAATGTCACCAATCAGGTTGGGAAAAACTTGACCTAATATTATCCTCAGTAAGTTGAGATCTCATTTCCTTAAAATGAAAGCAAGTCTGTCCTAAACAAGGTTAAAATTCCAGTTGAATCTTGGATAAACAAAGATGATTTAGTTAGATAGGTGAGCTTGAACATAGTATTAGCAATCCATGTAGAGCTAGAGTGTGCACATTAATTAACTCTAGTAAAACCTTGAGTTCTGAAATTAAATTCAACTGTTTGCAGGAACATTCACGGCGGAAACTGTACAACACAAGAAGATTTTCAGTTGACACTTGACAAGGCGTAATCATTGAACTGGAATAACTAAAGGTACCTAATTGTAAAAACAGAGGAAAAAAAAAGTGGATCCAGTTATAGGGACTTGTCTTCCTTTCGTAGGACCTATAGAGTAGAAGGAATAAACCTTGATATTCATTGTCTCTGCCTCTCAAAGTTTCAGATCCTCTTAGGAATCTATTAGAGTATCATGACCTCTTAAAGACAAAATGATATATAAGCAATCTTTTTCAGCTTTTAGTCAAACAAAACTCTCACAAAAATTCTAACAAGTGAAACAGGACACATCTTAAGTCACAATTTTGCTTCCAATTTATAGTAAACATCTTTTACAGTTAAACCTAACGTCACCATAAGAAGATACCCTGGTGAGGCGCTAGGCCAATGATATTAAGTGCTGAATTTTGTCCATGACACTAAGGGTCGCGAGGCTTATCCGAGAATGAACCATTATAAAGGACTCCAGGTACTCCACAAAATGTAAAACACCATAGCAATCGACAGTTAGAGGAGGCCAATAGAGGTTTGCATCATTCAATGCATCATCTGACTCACCGAGTTGCCGAGAAGATATCATCAAACTTCTTTTTTAATGTTGCCGGTTCTTGCAATGGCCAAGTAGACTCATCCTGATGCACAAATATGACATTTTCAAGAATAGCCTTCGATACGCCCATCAGAGCAGGGATTTCTCGGTCCATATCAGCACATCTATAGCTTAGGCTGACTTTCTGCAGAAAGAAATACAGTGTGAGGAAACGTCGCACACAAAAAAAATTACTCAAAACCTTGTGAAGTCAGTGCACCAAAGAAGTTGAGATAACAAATGCATATGCTACAGAAAATTAATTCAGTTCCATGTTCAAAGAGGCATACACCCCAGAATTTTGGTTTAAACCATTACGTGAGACGAGCCCTGCGGATGACCAATCATCTATAAGGTGAATTTATACCAAGCAGTTCCACAGTGATTCAAACGCACATCCCAAGTGAAGAATGTAAATATATACTGGTTGAAGAATGAGAAACAACTAAGTACCTCCCCAGTGATGGGATCAATGGTCTGAAGAGTGCAGTCAATAGCTTTAAACTCCATCTTGGATGCCCTCTGTGTCAGCTGAAATGACCTTATGCACACCACGTCCTTCCCAGCAGGTGTTCTGAACCGCAACTTAATCTGCGCCTTGGTCTCTGTCTCTCCCGAAACCTACACACCCACCACACTTTCAAAAGTAACATACTGATCCACTAGATGAAAACTAGAGCCACACAGAAGATATAATCCAGATAATTACGAATAAAAACACAAAAAAACTTTGAAGGAAGAGAAAGGAAACAAAATTAACAAATTCCACCAATGCCACAACGACAACATAAGATGATCGAATTGGAGAACAAAAGCATCTCTACTCATATGTCATAACCGAACAAGGCCTGTTGAAAAGGAGAAACAGAAATCCTAAACACCCGCCACCGCTCAATGATCAACTTATTCAGTGATCCTATTCCTCTGCAATATCCAACACATTCTACAAAAACCCCTAGGGAGCAACATACTCGATACGACGATAACAACATCCCTTAACTTATCAAAATCCTGATCTCAATAAGACCATGCAAATCTGTGAACCATTCCAATATCAGCTCATACCAAAACCAAAATTGACTAACGGAGAAAAGAGGCTAATGCAGCATTAGCCAATTAGCAACTGCGATAGCGTTTTCAACCCGAAATTCCAGATAGAAAATGGCACGCAAATTAATAAATAATCGCATAACACACGTAAGCCACTATAACCAAAACCAAATTAAAATCAAACCCGACAGACCGATGCATGGTGAAATACCTTAGGATCATGAATGAAGCTGTGACCGGAGCGAGTATTAGGCGGCAAGTCGCCGGCGCAAGAGAGCTTCAAGCACTCGATGATCGTCGTCTTGCCGGCGCCGTTTGCGCCGACGATCAGGGTGAGGGGACGGAAGAAGGTGATGACGTGGCGGTTCTCCGGGTCGAAGCTCCGGATTCCCTTTATCAGCATCTTGTCCACCGTGCTCATTTTGCCGCCGGATTAGGGTTAGGGTTCGGATTCCGGCGAGTGAATGCCGGCGCCGGTGAATGTGGAAGGTGGTGATGGAGTGGAAGGTTTTGACGCCGGTCAACGGGGTTGGGAATTGGAGACAGTATATTTTGTTCGTAGAAAATGGAATCATTAAACCTTAGGCCGTATGATACCATTTTCATTTTTTATTTTTTGTTTTGATTTATTGATTGATAAAATAGAATTATTTTATATCATTTTTATTTTTTTGTTTTTTATTTTTTGAATGGATGGAACAGAAATAAAAAATCAGAAAAAATAAAAATTTTTTTATTTGTTATTTCATCAAAATACATTATTCAAGATTTTTTTTACAAAAATCATCTAATTTGAAAAAATGATTTTGATTTTCACTGTTGATTGTCTGTTTCTGTTAATGATTTTGGTTTCTCCAATTTTGACAGGAATATAAAACAACCCCTTAGGATTATTTTCAAAATTGTAAAAATTAGAATCAATAATAGACATAGAAAATCGGTTGCGAAATTGAAATCATTTTACAAAATAAAATGATTTTTTTAAAAAAAAATATTGAATATTATATTGGGATAAACATGAAATAGAAAATAAAAATCATTTTTTCTGATTTTTTGTTTTCTGATTCTGTTTCATCAATTTCAAAAATAAGAATTAAAAACAAATATTTTTGTTTTATCACTCAGTAAAACAAAAACAAAAATTCAGACATGAAAATGATACTAAACAGACTCTTGATGTGATAGTTTCCCCTCCCCCAGAAATACTGAGGTGCTCTCACACAGTCACACGCCTGTTTGATAGCAATGATTCCCACTGACCACTGTCAAATTAGTACTTTTGCTGTTCTGTTTACGGTAATCCAATTTTATCTTTAATACTTCCGTGTAATCCATGGATAAGATGTTGAAGCTTTCTTTATTGGTTTCCACATACTTTGCACAAGTTTTCAAACCAAATTTCGGAATTCAATCTTCAACAATCCCGTGCATTATGTATTAACCAAACAGAAGAACTACTTCGAAATCAAGTAGAGGCTGTAAAGGGCTTTAGATATTATCGATACAATTCCAGCAGAAGATACTTGCTCAATACAACTCCAGATAGAAGGAAAAAATAGAACATGACATAAAGCAGCTACTGAATGCTCTCTCCGGCATGCCTAAAGTGTATTTTCAGCAAGAGGGCTGGAGAAGTCTTCTCTCAAGCAACAGGAGACAAAGTCGTGACACAGCACGACGGATAACAGAACATAATCCCAGTAGATGTTTGGCTGGACTTAAAGCTGATCAAAATCAGTGTTAACTCATTTTATAATGTTGAGAAAGATGTTTGGTATTGTTTTTAATGGTAACTTTAAGCAATTTTTCTGTTTAAAATCATAAGTTATTTGAAACTGTTTTTCTTCTTAACGCATAAATCAAAACTGTATTTGACCAAACAAAATAACTTTAAATTATTTTTTTATCAAGTACCAAACTACTTATTATGATATTACAATCAACCACAACTTATCACTATCAATCATAAATATATATAAACATTTTCTATCAGCCCAATCAAACCGACCCTTAAAACAAGTGTTCATCCTTCTTCAACCATACAATATGACAAGAAAGCCATACAATATGGTATCTACCAGCAGCAGCAAAACATCAACCCTGCCCTTCGTCGTCCTCTACCAATATTCACACACCTACTCAGCAGCATATCTACATCGAATTTCCTCTGGACTTAATACCACCCTGCAAATCATATCAAACACTAAAATGGTCAGTACTCCAAACTCATCTCAGGACATGAGATAGCGATAAGTTAGAAGGAAATTATACTCCGTACTTGATAGTACTGTCTAGAAAAGAAAGAAATGAAGAGGGGCAGCAAAGGCTAAGATGAGAAACAGCATCAGCAAGCAATGACGGCCAACATAGCAGGATAAAACTTTCGTGGCGATTTATAAGGCCACCTAAAACCAGAGGAACCATTCCTCGTATCACAATGCATTATAAATCGATCCCAACGCCAACGAGGAAAGCTACCAAGGTCATTGGATGAGTTCGCATGCGCCTTGTTTTCCTGAAAAGCTACAACAAAGCTATATCCAGAATGCAACTCCAAAGCTCAAATCCTCTCGCTATATCTACATATGTTTTCTTTTTCGTTAGAAAATCATCAATGTGCTCAATTTCGTACACGAGAAGATAGCACCAAATTACAGCACACTGACAATGTAATCCTCCATAACTTATCCAAGTTCATCAAACCAACAACCAAATCTAATCTTTTCAGAAGCGCAGTTAGTCACCCCACATCACGATAATAGGATCAAAATCCAAGTCCGATCATTCCAACAATAACACAAAAGGAATTTGTACCAGAAAATTGCAAATCACAATGCGAAATAAACCAATGATAAAGAAGTAAAAACCATTGCATAAAAAACACCAATGACTATCGAATTGAGAATCGAGACAAACGCATAGAGGCGAAGAAGAATTACCAACCAACTCAAGAGAGAAACTACGTCAGAGTATTGTCTAGTTCTTGCGAAGGGCGGCATTGATGGCTGCCTGCTCGATGAGTTTCTTGTCCCTCCTCTCCATTGCCACATCCCACACATCGTTCCCTATATGCTTTGGCTGCAACACACATATACAAAGTTCGGTACGACTAAAACATTAAATTTTGAAATCAATGATTAAGATTAAAAAAACGTTTTCTCCTTTCAATTATTATTAAAATGAAGCCTTGATATCGAGAAGGATAAATATAAGGGGAAAAAAATTATGTCATGTCATATATATCTCTGGTTGAAATTGAATGATTGAGATGAAAGGCGGAGGTTAAATCATCCACATTATAATCTCAAGCATTTATGTTCGATTTCAAATCTTAGTCGTTTTTCAACTAAACGCATATGTCATGAGACATGAACAAATCCCCTTTACCCAAATTTTAGAGGATAAATTTCTATCATGAATCAACTGAATGAATTTGATAGATTAGGGTTAGATGTTCAAATCCTCTCTACCCAAATTATAAAGAGGGTAAATTTCAATCAACTGAATGAATCTTACAGATTAGGGTTTGATGTATCAACGCACCCGGCCATGATATGACTTGTGGATGTAATATTGGATGTTGCCGGCAAGGCAGAGCATCCCAGCGATGATTCCCAGTGGCAGAGCTGCTTCCAACCACACCCACGCCATCGATGATCGATCGATCGATTGCTTTCGACCGCGCGCTCTTCTCTGCCTCCTTGCTCAGCAACAGCTTACAGAGAGCCTATACAAAAACCTCAAAAAATTGTACTGCTATAATAATTTTACTACTTAATACTCCCTCAATGAACACATCATTTTGACATGATATGTTGTAAAGTTTAATAAATGTATAATGACGATCAAATATAATTTTTTTAAAACAAGTTTATCATGAAACATCAAGATTTGATAAATTACGTACTTCAACCTAATATATGTTGTGTGGTTGTAACGTCCCGATTTTCCATTACTTTTATTAATGATACATATGACGTCATTGTCACTGAGCTCAATGCCTCAACTAGGTAAAAATTATACTTCCTAACTTAGTCATACGAATTAAGCCAAGTTCACTTATATTAGTTTACAAACTTTTGATGCATTCAATCATAACTCAGAATATCACCTTTGCAGCGGAATTTATATCTCTAAAAAAATCAGAATATCTTTCACACATAAGGTACATCTAGCATCAAATCTTAGGTCACATTTCTCCTCCAAGTCTTACTCATTTAACAAAGCGAAGAAAAAAGACACAAAAAAATAGTAACCGTGAGCTATACGAGCTCAATAACGTGTCAGTCCCCTTATCAGGGGTTACACGAGATAAAAAATAAGAAAAGAAAAAAAAATGATAACTTGGATCCTTTGTTCCAGAAGTCTGAAATTATTATGTCAATCTTGCATTCATAATTATCATCACAAACATGTCAGTGATTCATCCTAGTCACATAAACACACTTAACACCACGTAATAACGCTCGTAACTACGCGTCCATCGACACTCTAAACATTATCAATGTCATTACTACCGTTATACCCTTTATGATATGACAGTCAAGACCTCCATATCAAATAAATTGAGACAATGATACTGTGACACGACATGTTCCCAGTCCAAATCTCACGCACTGCTACACTCAACAGTTCACTCAAGACTTTGTTATATACTTATCATTATATCAATCACACAAAGACGACAGACAATAGATATCTTCAATATTATTATTGTGCCCTTGACGAGACTTATTCAATTTCAACTTATCAAGTTTTATTCGGCTTTAGTAAAAGGAACATGCACAAAAACGGATCAACTAAATCGGAGCTCAAGGTCTCTTGTAGTGAAATAGTCTCATACCAAAACGACCTCACAAGGTCGATGAAAGAATATCATTATCAAGTCACTGTATAACACATGCGACAGACACAACGTTCTTTGTGTTTTATACCACGGAGTTATCCCATCAATTATGGATTTACACTCCTTTCACTCACTCATCCTCTTTATACCAGCAAACAAAACATAACACAAACTCACAAATCATCTTATCACGGCACATAACAAGTGATAGGTAATAAGATATGTCGGAACACATTTTATGTCAAATATAATTAGTGATTACGACCAAAGATTTTAACGCATATTATTATATTCACGGTATAATAATACGCATCGTCACACACAATAAATCTAAGCGTTACTTTTTATCATAGTTCTTCACATACACACATTTAGGCTCATCCTTAAGTGATAACGAACAACGTCTCCAAATCCATGATCATCAATAGCAACAACGAGCTCCACGAATGATATAACGGCTTGAATTGTGAGAGGTGTATGATGTTGATGCTATGCTTAACATTTTGTTCCTCTTCATGGATCCAATATGTAATGGAGAGGAGAAGAGACTGATATGGGAGAAGTAACAGTGGAGAAAAAGTGAAATGGTGGAGAATGTGATATTGGTGGAGTGATTAAGGTGGAAGAGTTAGGCATTGTGGGAGAGTGGCGGGAGAGTGGAAGGAAAAAAGTAAGTGGTGGGGATTTAAAATAGATCCCATATATTTGTATGATTGGATTTATTTATCCGTAATTAGTATATTTTTGTTATAATTTTGATAAATAAATTTTATAATTCCGTCAAATAAATTATGACGTTCAATAATATACTATTTTTATTAATTATCGAGATAATAATTTATCACAAAATTTTTGGGGCATTACAGGGACGATCAGACGCGATTTGATATGAAAATGAAACTTGTATCCATACGCATATGTTACATCTATTGTGCAACGAAGGAAGTACATATTTTTAGAAATTTCGTCATTTGTTTTAATGTTATATTATTTATTTTTTATTTAAGATTTAATTATATAATTTATATTAGTATTAGTATTTTACGATAAATTTATAAAAATGATGTTTGATAATATAATGAACGATTCGAAGGTAGCATAACTTTATTATGATGATGTGGACAAATGTTATAACTTCCGTAAAACTGAGCCGTACATAAGTGAGATCTTCTATATAATATCGAAACAGATATATATCTTTATATAAATGTGATATTGACGTCATGAGCTCGTTCTTTATATATTGTGGGACCTCTAACTTTTACAGTTCATTTTGATAGAATGGATTTTCTAACATGAACAAAATCATTTCTCAAATGATGTTATGAGAAAATTTTAGATCATGTTTGGTATCATTTTTATTTTTTGGTTTTTTGTTCTTATTTCATTGACTGATGAAATAAAAATGTTTATTTTTTATTTCAGTTTCTGAAATGAACGAAACAAAAGCATAAAACAAAATACCAGAAAACACGATTTTCAAATCTGTTTCTTATTTCATCCAAGTAAATTACTAAAGATATTTTTAATAAAAAAATCATTCTATTTTATAAAATAATTTCGATTTTTGTTTTTGATTTTTGATTTTTATTATCGTTTTGATTTCGCAATTTTTAATATTAATACTACCTCCGTCCTATAATTTGGGCAATGTTTTTCTTTCTATACATTATTTTGTAAGCAATTTGAGAAATTTCATTACTAATATAAACAATATGCTTTATATTTTTTATTACTCATAAGTTATAGTATATAACGTTTATTATCATTAATGTTTGACGATATTTTCTAAAAAAACAATATTTTTATCGTCCCTCAACATCGATCAAATCTTGTATCGTTATACGTGTCTGATAAAAAATTATAGCCTTTTTGGTACGGGAGAATCAAATAACCCCTAGTTAACGTGAAATAGCAGTTAGCTGCTTGAAGTCTTGATCCAATGCCCGAGGGCTTGGATCTGTTCATGGATAAGGTTACGTGTATATCCCCGCTTACGAAACGAGTAATTGTACAATGGTTGCTTGCGGTGGTTCTCTGCTAGTTATAGACCATTGATGTTCCAGAATGGTCCATATGTAAACGCACCTAGCAAAGAAAATTATTGAAAACATGTTGTTCATTTTTATATCAATAGTGACTTATATATTTCTGTCCTTCAGTTTTATCGTCATAAACCTTTACAAGCGCAAACAATATCCGATTTATGCTTACCGAACTGTACATTGTAATAAACAGTTAAGATCCTCGAAGTCAATTACGATATATGTAGTCATGTTGATGAACTGATTCTTGCTACTTCAAGATTGTGGTTAATTATGCTGGCGGTGATGTGAAGTTATGCAACAAATTGGTTAGCTAGATTAGCTCAGCGCGAGCTAGAGCGGGACAACTTTCTCCACTCCAGTTCACGATTCGGAACCTTACCCATCCTCAATTTCGCAATACTTTGATACGATATGTACGTGAAGCGCAATAAACAACTAAACACAATCCGAAGATGAAGTTAGTAGTGGTTAAAGGGTTTTTGACTTGCTTCTGCGTACAAAGTTCCGATTTCTTGCGGTGAATTTTGGACAATGACGATAGTTATCGTACGCTGAATTTGTGGGCTCTTCCATGAATGCATATGGTTTCAAATCCAGCTTATAATCAGTTAAGACCCCTAAAAGGAAAAAGCATCATTGATCATACGTTGCAGTCACACATTCATAATCGATTACGATCTTTCACGCCTGTTCATAATGTATTGTCATAAAAAAACGACGGGGCCAGGCTAAGGGAAAGCTAAAGTGGGATTAAAACACAAACTTTAAAACACAAAAAAAAAAAAAAAAAACCTAAAACACTTCTTCCAGTAACGTTTTATGAAGGGAAAATACGCCACGTAGGCTAAAGCGTCGTGGCCCATGACGTTTTGCTTTTGAGTAGAACGCTAAGAACCGTAGCGTTTTACTTGTAATTTGTAAGGTTCGGAGTGTTTTATTTGTTGTTTTCATTTAGTAATTTTTAGTTTCTAAATAGTGGTTTCCACGAGCTAAGTATCATCCGGAGTATATTAATTCCTCTTTCAAAGGAAGGATCATCCATACAGATAGCATCATATCATCTTCACATCGGGTCATCAAAATATATGTTTGTGTTTCGAGTAAAATGATAAAGGACATTCGTGTTAGCTCTAACCACATTTGGAGAAGATTACCCACATCGGATGGAACGAAACCTGAGCACATGCCTTTTCCCCGACAAGTTAATGTTAGCTCTAGCAAAATTAAGCAATGACTGTTGTAACCACATTATAACAAAATCATCATATTTTAAGTTAGTGTTTGTACAGTTAATCATTCCTTGCAGGTCATCTATTCATTCAGAAGTACTCCAGTAGATTATGTCTTTTCCAGAACAAGAAAAAACTGATCAGGCACAAGTTATGAAAATGGACCTCACAGGATATGATCAGAACTACTGAATGCTAGGTACTGATGTGTGCTCCTAACTATAGTAATTCCGGTGTCCCTTGATCTAAGGAAAATCACAACTTGTTTATCGTGCACTTAAATTAAGGAACATAAAGCTCAATCTTTTATTTACTTACACGAGAAAGTTGGTGTTAATAAAGAGAAAATGAAAAAACACCAGGTACTCTCATCACAACGTCAAGAGATGATGAAATGTACATAGTGTTACTCACATGACAAATAATGGTGAGATTGTTTCGAGATATATTAATAAAAACAAATTTGAAGAAGTACGGAATTAGTTAAAAAACAGAACAGAGGTAGTATTAGTAGAAGTGTTCTCGCACACCCAGGGATGTACACCTACTATACTTATTCTGATGTTTGAGTGTTGGATTAAATTTTTCATCCTGTTAAACCTTGTTAGAGATATTAAATCCATATCAAAATTTGGATAAAGTCTATAATAATATAAATAGATCATAAACCTCTATTTCTATTGTCAATTAATTTTGGAAATGAATCTCACGTTTGTTTCTATATATGCTCAAATCAGACTAAAACTTTCAATCTTCAAATAAGCTGGTTTCTTTTGCAGTTATAACTCCAACCACCTTCTCTTCACCTTTGCTACACCTATAAATTCTGTACTTCCATATAGGAACTATATACATATAAGTACATCACACTCTAACTTCTCATAAAATTTGTGCACCTTCACATTCCCCTGCATATCCCAACAATGGTTGCTTCAGAAATCAATGGAGCTGATATCAACAATCCCCCACTCATCTACGACGTTCGGATAACGTCTGTTGGGCCGCAGAGCGTTACCGGTAACTATACGTACGAGCCAACTAACATGGACTTGGCCATGAAGCTTCATTACATCAGAGTAGTGTACTTTTTCAGAAGCCAAGAGCTTATAAAAGGTTTAACTCCTCCAATGCTGAAGGAAAGTATCTTCACGTGGCTTGGGTACTACTACGAGACGTGTGGCAGGTTTCGTCGGTCCGACGAGACCGGGAGACCGTATATTAAGTGCAATGACTGCGGCATGAGGTTCATCGAGGCCAAGAGCGAGAAGACGGTCGACGAATGGATCGCGATGAAGGATAGTTCTGCTCATAGGGTGCTTGTTCCTGATCAAGTTATTGGTCCTGAGCTCACTTTCTCCCCTACGACACTTATGCAGGTAACTATATTTTGTAATAGAATATTCGGATCGGGATAATCAGAATCCTGATTCTATATTATTATTTTTAGATTAGATTCTGTCAGATTATGTAATATGATTCCATGGAAGTCAATCTAGTCCTACAAATATGTCAATTTATAGGGTTGAATAAAATATTGAATTTAATCCATCTCATTCACATCATATTCAGGATTTGATATTATATTAAACCGTTGTCGTTTCCCTCGATAGACTGAATTGGTAACAAAGGACACATAGCATGCCATCCAAAATTTGCCAAATAACTTTCGAAATTAGTTGCCCTTGCATTTAATTTCCACATCTAACTCAGGAATTGAATTAATGCATGATTCATGAGCCTCATTTGCTTCTTTTTTTTTTTTTTTTTTCATTCAATTTGTCCTTTTTTTTATAATATTTAAAATCGTTTATAATTTTTAATTTATATATATCAAATATTAAAAATAAATATCTATAAAATAAGACCAATATTGAATATAAAAAAATTCATTACATTATAAATAAATACATATTAATAATACTCAAACACATATAAATTTTATCCTATTCAATCGTTCCTCCAAAATATTGCTTATCACATGCATTCATGTTCATCACTTCATTCCACAATTGAAGACGAACTGCATAACTATCGACTCATTCTTGAGCTGCATTGGATGCGTTCTTTCACCATCATCTCGAGTTTGGAGGTATAGGATAATGAGGATGTAAAAATAGTTGAACAAAATTATTCCCGACATAGACAATAATTATTTCACGACGTTTCTGGATTTCAGTCGGAGAGGACCTCAATGACAAATGAGTAAAATAAGTCGAAACATTTACATCGAATGCATTTATTTTTAATGTTTGATATATACATTAAAATATTTTTTTATATTAAATATTAGCCTTATTTTGTAGATATTAATATGTACATTTTAAATATATTTAAGATTTGATAT
>JAOVYX010016620.1:0-24183 GCA_035668315.1 Drosera spatulata
GGGTGTGTGGTGGTACTACACAGCGATTTCATTCTGAGCAAAAGTTTTGATGTGGGTGAGCATGCATTTTTTTAGTTAATATTGCGGCATGACTTGGTTCTGGTGAGGTTATGCCTCACACAGTAGTGCAGGAGCCAAGAGTCAAAGCCTTGCGGCCGAAGTAGTTGTAATTTACTAATTTATTGGTCAAAAAGAGCAGCGTGACCTTCCATGGCAGAGCTTCTAGTCTATCTAATCTTACTGATGCATTGTGGAGGAAGCATCGATTGATCCAACCAAGGAGAATGTGGAGTTTCTGCAAATGATAAAAGAAGCATATCGGTTTTTGTAAATCTTTTTCATTTGGATCTTTTTGTTTGAGGGAAAGAGCTGGTTCCCTTCCCTCGCAACATAAAGGAGCTGCCATTACATCTTTCTTTATGTAATGATGTTTCGGTATTAATGCTTTTCGGCTACAAACAGGACAAACATATGCTCTGCTAAAGCGACCCATGAAAGGGCGAGGTAGAGAGATGATTCAGCTGGGAACTGCTTTTGTAGACATACCTGATTTTGAAAATGGTTTAGAGACATCCAAAGGTATAAACTTGGTCAATATTATCTTCTGTAGATTAATATATAGAATTTCTCCCGCCCCTATTTTTTGATACGCACTGAAATTGGATATGCAGATAGGAAAGTAGAACCAATCCCTGCATTGCTGCAAGACATGATTGATCGATTGGTCAGCATGCAAGCTACCCCATCAAGGCCTGATTCTTGCATAATTGATGTCTTTAATGAGGTTGCTATTTTGTTTTTATGTCTATTGTTATTGCTCTCAGTCATGGTGCCATTAGTCTGGAGGGCTAACATATCTATTTGATTCCTGTACATGCAGGGTGATCACTCACAGCCTAACCCGTGGAACCATGTGTTCGGACGGCCTATATGTATCTTGGCTCTGAATGATTGTGACTTGGTGTTTGGTAGGTTGATTACAGCTGATCGACCTGGGGATTATACTGGTGCTCTCCGGCTCTCTCTCACTCCTGGGTAATCAATTAGTTTGTATTTGCAAACCTTGGATGACAAATTGTTATTTCCACTCACAGTTCTGATAGCTACATTCTTTTACTATTTGTTTGAGGGGCTGTTTCGTGCTACTCTTATATAACTCTTCTCCTCATGAATCTACAGCTCCCTCCTTGTGCTGCAAGGAAAATCTGCTGATGTTGCTAGATACGCGATCCCATCAATCAGAAAGCAAAGAATACTTGTTACGTTCACAAAACCCCAACCAAGGAAAGCAGTTCCAGCTGATGGCCACCGGTTCCATCCGACAGTAGCACAAGCTGCCAACTGGGTTCCACCACCAAGTCGTTCCCCCAACCACATTCGCGCTAAGCACTATCCATCAGTACCAACTCCTGGAGTTCCCCCACCACCACCAGTTCGCCCTCAGCTACCTCCACCAAATGGCGCAGTCCCTACACTGTTTGTGCCTGCCACTGTGACCACACCCGTGCCATTTCCCGCCCCTGTGGCCCTTCCGCCTACTGCCTCAGCTGGATGGGCTGCTGCAGCAGCTCCCAGGCATCCTCCACCACCTCGTCTTCCTGTCCCTGGCACTGGTGTGTTCCTTCCTCCACCTGGATCAGGCAGTTCATCCCCTCATAATCAGTCACCAACTGCGTCAGCTGGAGTTGGCTCATCTCCTGAGAATGCTCCCCATGCTGAAGTCGAGAATGGTGGCTTGAAAGGTCCAGAAGACAGTGAAGACACAAAGACAAGAGAGCAATGATAGCATGGATGAAGGAGCAACGGCTGCAGCAAGCAGCTAATATGACCATTGCTGGAAGCTGGGCTGTAGCAAACCATAGAGAGCAAGAGAGGAGCCGTTAAAGGAGGTGTAGGATCAGAAATGAGTCCGAAGCAAAAGTAAATTGCGGCAGAAGTCGACACATTGAC
Source organism: Drosera spatulata (assembly GCA_035668315.1). Lineage (NCBI taxonomy): Eukaryota > Viridiplantae > Streptophyta > Magnoliopsida > Caryophyllales > Droseraceae > Drosera > Drosera spatulata. The sequence continues at coordinate 1,951 of JAOVYX010016620.1, forward strand.
ATTGTTATGCTGGCTTTTTGGGATCGAGAGAGAAGCGGAAACATGTAACATTTCTCACTTGATTTCCAGATCTTTGTCACGTCCTATCCTTTTGCCTTTTTGGTCGCATGAACATCTTACATTAGTTGGGGAACCCATCTGTTTAAAATCATTGCGGCTGTTCCTGTTATTTTTCGTGGCTTTCCATTCTCTTCATATCCCCTCTCTTGCTTCTTTCAGTTGCAGCTTTCCCACTAGCTATTCTGCACTATTCGGGAGTCCTGATTCAGAATTTTCCAGTAGGTGTCGTGAATAGTTTTCATGTCCAGTTTTTGTAGCTCATATATCTTGTGTTTTGGTACTGATCCGATCAAGGGAGATGTATTTTGGAACTTGATCAGGCAGGGGAAGCTATGCTTGGCCAAAGTCTCTTGCTACTGGAAGAAGGATCCCTTCACTTGATGTTCATTTCCAGGTCGACGCTACATCAGTAACTAGTCATGTGAAAGTTCTTGGGGAATATGGTTCGTTACTTTGAACAGGATGTCGATCCACCTCTTTAAGAGCCGTACCGCGAGCCACAAACGCTGTGATCGAGTGATGGAAAATCACTGTCTGGTTTCTCGAAAGTCAACATTGCAAGGAGGCTCCCTCATTGCCCTCTCAATGCTCCATCAAGGAATAAAGCACCTGAAAGGCTGAAACCGTAAGTCTATTACCATGTGTGTTGGTCTTCGATGAAATAGATTCGATGGCTAGCACTTCAAATATGGAAAAAAGAGGAGGCCAGGTTTCCTTTCTATAAAGGCAATTGCCAACATCTCGGCGTAGGAAGATTAACTTGGTTATTCGGTTTATTCCATTATCTCCTCTATCAATTTGTTCAGTTAATCACGCCCTTAATCCAATTAAAAGTATTGAACACACGGTTAGTTAGCACTGGTCCTTCCAGTGAACAATCAACAGGAGTTCTCGAGGTTCTCGTGTTCATTGTTCGTGGAAGCTTACAAAGTTTCCTTCATAAGTTTCGGGATGTCGTTAGTAAAAAAAAATAAAAAAAAATGGTGGAGCCGTATGAATTTTCGAGAACGGATCAAGTGGTAGTACCACAAGTTATGTAAGTTTTGACTTGTTATACGATCTCTACCGCGAAATTGGAGAATGAGTACTATAACAAAAGCAAGTACTAGCTGGTATCAGGGTATGTATATATCATACGCCTCACTTTACTCTAGAGGACACAAAGGTAAAAGGGCAAGGCTAACAATTTTCTTAGGCATCCCATATTCACTTGGGGCTATGTAAATAGATATAGGTATCAATGAATTCAAGGAATTCGACTGGCAAACTTTACAAATAATAGAGCCCAAGTCCACAATGATCATCTGTTTAGACTGTTTCTCTTATCAAACAGTATGATCATTCATTTGCCAGATTGGGTACCTGGGACCTGTACGATTTCCTAGGTTGTGTAAATGTAAATCACTACTACGTAGATGGATATTAGTTGTATCGAATCAAGTTGGTGCGAGAAAATTACCACGAACCTGAATGTCGTGTGAATGTCACGATGTACAGTGAACATTGTCGTATTTGATTAAAGGAATATCAAAATAGTATGTAGTTCCTGAATCATAAGTCAATAGGCTTAAAAAATATGATAATAGCATTATGCGTTGTTAGAGATGAATGAATGATGAAGATTAAATGATTAGAAAAATTTTAAAAACAAAAACAGTTTTAAAAAAATCTCCAAGTTGAATATGTCCTAACAACACAAAACTTGAATGTTGTTAATAATAAATTTTCTTTTTGCTAAGTGAATATATTAGTCTTGATATAAAGGTTAATAGTACATTATAGGATCACTAATATAGAGGGATCAAGAGAGGCTGAGAGCCACAGAAAAATGGCATTAAACTAAGTTTCAATTAGTTATCAGTATATTCAGTAAATTACTTAATAATAGCCACTTGGACCAATCACGATGCATTATCTGATCTTAGTAGCAAGTTGTTTTTGTTAATTGTTTGATGTAAGATATTTTCATGGTTGTTATGCAGCAACCAAATGAGGTAGTACAAGAAGGGGAAAAACTAGTAGAAAAATACAATTTAAGAATAGTTAATGTAGGGTACTTGATGTATGCATCATGCCCTCCCGTCCTCAAGATTACTCCATAGGACATTATTGTATAATTGATGATTATATAATTGTTCATATGAATGTACTAATAATCAATTCAACGGTCACAGTAGAAAGATATTTGTTGAAAATGGACCCAAGAACTGTATACAACCAAAAGTGGGTATAACATAAGAGAACTTCAAAGTTGTATACTTCGTATAAGACAAATATAAGCCATTTAGATATATATTTGATGTTATGTTCTGATATCAAATCGAGAAATTAAATCTAATAAAAATCAAAACTGATTATAGAAAAATCACAAACATATGCGTGACAGTGACTCGTGCATTCCTCACTCCACTTTTAACTTAGATAGAGTGCACGTATATCTCGACTAAGTTATTTGAACATACATAACATAATCACACTTTTTATGTCCAAAGTGAGCACGAAGATCAGATTTCGTAATCAAATGAAAGCCTCAAATCACAACCCATTCAGCAGTAGGAGATGGTCGATTTTCATGTCCCTTTGGCGTTGGACTAGATGCAGAAGGCTCGACCGATTTGGACCACCAAGTTAAACACCACAAACCTCAATAAAAATCGCACATATTTCATGTGTCCGATTCTGGAGCAGTCGAGCTCGATGATGTCACTGCCTATGCCATTGCCATTGCCATTTTCATCTGCATATTTGCATTTGATCTGGTGAAGAACAGTGACTATACTCTGAAGTTTATATTCTTCCACTAAGACAAGATTCAGGGCGTCGACCGTGACTCGGCATTATGGGCCAATGACATTTAGGTTTCTCGATCACCCGACAAGGTCCTTGTGGTAACGATGTTGTGAATCCGTATGATTCATTAATATTTCCAGATAATAAATGTTATATGTATAACGTTCTTATAAAAATATAAAACGTAATATGTATATTTATGTATGTCTTGTACCACGATAAAACAAAATTGACTGTACAATCATGACCATAAACTTGATACAACAGGATAGAAAGAAGCTCTTCCCACCACAAATTACTTCCAAAAATGGGCACATGACCCTACAACATTTTATCAACACTTTGACAAACCCACCAAGCTTCTTCTCAAATCCTATCATTTTCAACCTTTTTTTTCCTTTATACATCTGCCTAATTATTGTCTGATCCACTAATCTAATTAATTAATCATCTGATTAGTCTAAGGCATGAGGTACATATCATCCATGCAACACTTCTTCAACTGATGTTTGATTTGCTCCAATAAGAAGCTCACTCTCACATCTGCAGTGAAAATAGCCTTCACTGGTCTGTGATCTGATAACTTTGACTCAGTTCTTGTGTACTCTTCTTGCTTCAGTCCCTTCCCGTACCATATTATTCTGTCACACCTGTTACATAACATATGACATTAGAAAACTTAGACAAGGTTCGATCTGAGATCAGCTAATAAAATAATAGTCCATCTTCTTCGTGTTAGTTACTATTCTTACCATGCAGGAGAGCGTTTCTTCCCGTCCTTCTTCTTGCCATGGGCAGCACGTCCATAGTATACATCAGAATCGGGATGATATTTGTAGGTCGGAGCAAATGATATCGGCCCTTCTTGCCAATTCTCAAAGGCTCCTCCGTCGACGAGCTCCATCCTTAACTGAACACATAAATTAGAGACATGGTTAGTTAATCTGTTGGCACTTTTGAGTAAAAATAAAGGATATTTGATGATGTATAGATGTGGTCTTGTTAACTTACTTGATCATTCTGTAGCAGCTCGCTCCACTCTTCGAGATCTACCATGTTACGGATCCTCTGATCGGATAACGAAATTCTATAGTTGAGGTCACCGAGGAATATGACTCGACTGCCCAAAGAAAACATAAAATTAGAACAAGTTAATAATTATACTTCATCTCATCTGAACAATGACCGAACTGCATGTATTAAAACTATAGGTATGAAAGTGAACCTTCAAAGGGAACATCCTCACTTGTTAAAGTCAACTATACCATTTGAAACTTATATCATATGAATTGATGGTTAACATCACATAATTTTAATATATTAGTCCTAATCATGATCTAAACTTCCTTGAATTGAATCATGATAACAACGTTACAGTTGATAGGACTTACTCATGATCTAAAATGCTATGTGGGAGATCATGAGCGAGAGCCGAAGGGAACGTGGTTCGGGATAATATCTCTGTCACATCCGAGTTCCTATGTTTCTCGTCTCCCGGCCTACCTCCCGAGGCGAGGTGGCTGCACACGAAGCAGAAGCTCGTTTCGTGTAACTGAAACCGAACCGTTGCTGCACCCTGCAAAATCATCGTCATAAACAAGATCAATAACGATACTCTTATCATACATAACTCGAGACAACTGATCGTTATGTTACGACGACTATTTTATGCTGTGTACAAGTGAATTACGTTGTATACCTTGTTTCCTAGGCATCCCATGATACCGCAGCCTACACAGGAAACACTAGGGTGGCGTATATGGTGCCGAATATTGCTTCTAACCCAAACCGTGATGAAAACTCCAACCATTTGTTTGCTCATTATGCACTCATATGAACTCCATGGCATATCCTCCTCCTCTGTTTTCTTGTTCAGAGCTCTCTTTATCAATCCATTCCATTTCTTACATATCTTCGTGTTCTCTGATCCCAACACATTCGTCGCTTTCAAAGGAACAACTTCTTGAAACCTGCACGTATACATAATGTTAGGTATATGTAACTAACATATGAAATAGTGATCCTTGAATTTTTTTTTCTCATGATCATAATGAGTTAGGCGAAAATTTACCCCAGGACATAGATGTCACAGTCATTGTTACTCGTCTCGAGCAATTCATCCATGTTTAAGTCATCTGGAGGCACGACTCCGCCGACATTCCAAGTGCTAACAAACAACCTGCCAACCGGAAACTTTAGTTAGATTGAAGATCATCATAGAAGCGATCCTTTGTCATTGCATTCAGTGTAACAGACTTACTTGAACTTGAAAGTATCGTGGAACGACTGAGCGAGCAATCCAACTGTTGTGCCGTCTTGTGATCCTAAGGATTCGTCACAACTCGGGCAATCGAACACAAAGTTGTTGCTAACCGGTTTCTTCTTGAAGATCTTATTCGCAACAAGCTCCGGCCACATGATCACTATCTCGATGTATAACCGCGACTTAAATATCGAATTCTGTTCCAAATTTGCTCTGATGTTGTTTGGTGATGAGGATGAGTTCTTGGATGATCTCCTTGAGAGGATGTTGGAGATGTGGGAGGCTAGATAGAGGCCATATTAATAAGAAGTGAGGAGTCAAAAAAGGAAAGTGAGAGCAGAGAGGAAGATGCAGAGGAGGGGGCAAATGTTTGAATGAAGGGTAAGTGCACCCTGAAGAGGTATAAATCATAAGGGACTTTGGACAACTTGAAAGTTTTATTAATTATTTGTCACAAATATGACTATGATTAATGGATAGTATCATGTAGGGGTAGGAAACGCAATGCAAGTGGGGAGGGGGGTGCTTTTGAGAGTGACGTTGGCGGTGATTCATCTCTTTTGATCATCAAAGATCATATAGTTTCTTTTTTCCCTCAAAATAAGTGAGTAATCTTTGAGATGTATGACGAATAAATTTTTTTAAGTATAAAATATTAGACAATTCATTATATTTGTGTTTCAGACCAGAGTGTCAATGAAATTAGATCGTGATCAAAAAAATGAAAAATGAATGATCGAATTGGCTGAATTATCAGAGGATCGACTATGGAGTGGTTTAGGCAGCATATAGTAGCATTCTTCATTTGAGGGTGAAACAAAAACATAGTAATAGAACAATGATAAATGAGTAGGTTAGAGCTAGGACTAGGGATGGAAAAACATGAGCACAGAGTATGCAAAATAATTCATGGTTTTGAAAAATTTTCAGGAATACTCCAACTACAATGACATGCTGGTGCAGTAGCTGATGGACCTGGGTGGTCTCCTCATCTACCATAGTAGACTGAATTTTCAGGTTCAACTGTGTGGTATATTGCATTTCATCTTTGATTCTTCTTGCAGATTTTGCTTTTTGCATAATTGGATCCAAGTTTGCAATTTTCAACAAAGTACGTTATATGATCGAGTTACGTATCGATGCAAGTAACGAAATGGACACATGCATTTTTCGATTTGTTAATTGTGTATTAGATTAATATCCAAGATTCTTAAAACCGACCATGTTTGAGGTAATTATATAAGCACTTTGTTGGATCATATTGTGATCTTGAGGTGTTAGGTACATATCTTAGACAACTACGATGATAGTATAGATATTTCATGTAGGCAAATTCCATCCCAGGATCGTCCTAGATAGATTTAGAATACCAACATAAATTGAAAAACGATCATACGTATACTTCGATTGTCATGATGCGCAGACTGATCAGATCTACGAATATGGAACACGAACAAACGTCGTTAACAGGCTCCACTTTCCTAATGTCCTTGACGACCGGTGTAGATGAGGCATCATGGATGATGCGGTTAGGGTTAAAAAAAGTGAATTAGTTGATTATATATATATAGTGTAACGATTATTGGACGTACTCGTCACGGGCCAATAAACATCTACCCAACCCACATCAATCGACTCCATATTGCACTAAAATAAGAACATATCGTCTCATTTTTTTAGACCAACTAATTAATCCGATAATAATTAATATAATGCACATATGGAGATTTGGGGATTAAATCTAATATTCTTCCACTTGGATTTATTAATTGTCAAAACCAAAACAAAGCCAAAATTTTAGAAAACAATTTCAGTTTTTGAAATGAACACAAAAAATGGGCTAATTAACTATTTTGAAAATATCAGTCGTCAATGTTTAAATCATTGATCTAGAGATGCTCTTCTAAGTCAATTCGGTCTCATAAAACCTTAAGTTCAGGATTATGACGAAAAATGCATCTTTTTTATTGCGACGCAGAACCTTCCATAGTCACACAACCCTCAACTCTACTGACATGAATTTTAATATAGTAGAGTGACAAATAGATAATACCCCAAACATAATCGTCATGTATTATCTATTTATCGGTCACACGATTTTCTCCCTTATGTATCAGCATACGAATGAGAAAATCACTTGGTTACGATAAACTAAGTCATATGTCTTGACTTTTTGTATCACTCGTGATATACTTTATGTATCTCAACACATATATCAAAGCTCAATTTATTACCCCAAGCCTTCGCTCAAGATTGACACTATCTTTGAGACTTTGATAACATGAAACCATACATAAAACACCAACGTGTTATTGTAAAGATAAACTACGTGCAGTTTAATTGAGTTCATTGGAAGAAATATAAATAGCACAATAGAACCTCAAATGTTTCCACTGAACAAATGGATAAGCACCTAATGTCCATGTTGAAACTACATATCATAAAAAACACATGGACAATGGTTTTAAAATAATGGTGAGACTATCTTATCATTTGTTCCATACACTCTACTGTAACATAGACTCTTGTGATACTATATTGTGAATAAACAACATAGAAGTTAATATCACAATGCATACGCATGAGTCCATATAAGTCAAAAACAACGACGACACAACAATTTTGTCGATAGAAAGATATAATATGAAATAGCATGCTACATGCATAACAGTATAGTCGAGAGAATAATTATTTGTATTTCTCAAAATAAGATATTGTTTTGTCTATGCAAAGAATATCCTTATTTTTCAAACTCCGAGAGAGTCGAAACTTATAGAATCCACCAAATACAAATCTTTCATGAACTCGTCTAGTAAAAACACAGCATTATAATATGCAACTCATATAGAAACACGAATAGTAAACTCTGCTCCCAAATACAAGTCGGAACCTTAAAAAAACATCCTTGTTTTTCAAATTTCGAGAGAGTCGGAACCTATAGAATCCACCAAATACAAATCCTTAAACTCATGGACTCGTCTAGTAGAAACACAACATTGCAATATGCAACTCATATATGAACACGAATAGTAAACTCTGCTCCCACTGATCACATAGAACATGTGCTCCTACTTGATCACGGAGAGAAGACACGAAATAGAGACACCTCATGATGATTCATGATCATTCTTCTTATTTGTAATAAATAGAATTAATTTCTCTGACAATATAGCAATAATTGATTTCATACACTTGCACTATTAATAGTGAAAATGGTTAATACCAACATAATCAAACAAATTTCTTTCGATAGTATGCTTGACATGCACTGTACAACTCCCAACTAATAGTGCTTAATAAAACCGTGATGATGTGTAACGTTCAAACGGAATGAGTACATATACAGAAGATCCCAAAACATCATCACTCAAACACCTTTGGACAGAATGTGTGATGCGTATTGCAAATCTCCTCACAATTAAGCACTCCCACTGTATAAAATAGTGAAGTAAATCCTTCTTATCCGTTCCTCGATTAATGAAGCATAAACTTCCAAAGGAACTTTAAAGTTGTTGAAAAATAAACAACATTAATATAACTTCATGTGAGTAGTCAATGTACATTCTAAAACTGTATGAGCGTATGTAATAGAGATCACAGACATCATCATGTAAACATCTTTGGGTCGAATGCATGACATGCAATTATCTATCTCACAACATAATAGCGGATGTGAGAATTAAACCAAACATAGTTGATCTACCACCTTTGGATGTATAGATCTCAACAACGATTTTCTCTTAACCATATGCTAACTATGCAAATCCTCCTAATTTTAACACATAATCATCTCCTTTGAGAGTATGATCAAGCATTAAATAAGAGACAACTTGTAACCTTATGAGACACATTTCAGGAATACGAACAAGAAGGTCCTTTTGAGGACTATAACTCAAACCTGAAATATCTCCAAGATAAACATTTTAAATTACTTATATAACCGGATTGTGGTTTAACAGGGAGAATTTGATGGGGTACATCAAGCATTAAACCATCCATGTTAATTATGATGTGTTATATTTATATACAGAAACTGCATCTTTGTTTATTTCACTGACCTTTATACCTTACGCGTCATCCAAAATTGGATCTAGACATACTCATTTAACGGCGTAAGGTCATGGGCCCAATCCACATGTTCATAAAATAAAATAGCCCAAAATAAGTGCTTAATAGATTGTCCGTATAACTCATCAGAAAATTTAAGAGTTCAACCCAAAACATGTATTTAATATATTTATTTTATAATGCGGTTTATCCAATGCGAATACGACCCAAGTAACATGCTAAAGGACGAGTCGCTCAACCACAAAAATAACTTACTTAGATAGTTAACTCACATACGAATAAATCCAAATATAAAGTAACCTTAATGGACCTTTAAACTTACATTTGTAAATAGTATGTGAATTAATTAATCGACTTGTAATATTTCATCGCCCAAACCATATTCCCATTGGACACAAATAATTACAGAAATTAAGTTAGTAGATTAACTAGCTAACTGTGCCCAACATTTAATGTAAATCATGGATCCTTGAGTGAACCAAAGTAAATTATGCCGATTAATTCCTAATGGCGACGTCCGTTTCAGATTTGTCATCAATTCTTTCAAAACTGAAAACTTTATGATTCCAGAGAGACCACAAAATAGTTACATATAAGAGGAACAAAGGCCACAAATATAAGTAACATAATAGAGCCCCAAATTAATATGTCATCTAGTACCGTTAAGCATACTGCTCAAATTTCTTCCAAATTTCCTCAAGGAAAAAAACAGAACCAAGGAACGGCTACAATGGCCAAAACCAACGAGCGGCAACTTCATGCAGCGGGACTCCGCGATGAAGCGAGACTTTAATAGATTGATAGCAATTCGACAGATCGAACACTAAAGACGCGAAGGTTTTATCACACTCAGCGGGTTCCTTATGCCAACCAGTATCGTATGCCGACATCCCGCTTGATCATAGAACCAAAAACCGACGCCTCAAATCGTTTTGTATTTACGATCAAAACAGATCTTTGCACATCCGCTATAAATGATTCAAGACAACCATTTAAAGATGAGTTTTTAGATCACGAACTCAAGGTCACAATTTGATAATATCTAGTGGGCTTTGTGTTAATTTCAACAAACACAAGCATTCAACCAAACACAAACCTTTGCATTTTCCCAAAAACGATTGAAATCCACAAGAACATTTTTTTTCGAGATAGATAACTCATGCCATGTGGAAACCTTGTCATACCATGAAGACTAATTCGATTTGATAGGCCAAATCAAGAAACACAATAATTCAGTTTCCTTATTTCTTCCTCACAGGCTCTTAACCTTCTCTACTATGCTCATGCGAAGAACCAAAGTGGATGCTTGAAAAAACACCGAAAAGGAAAAAAAAATTAAAAAAAATCTTGGCAGATCGAGAGCTCGAGAGATGAAAATTTTGGATCTAGCGGATGCTTAATACAGTTTAGATCCTTATACCGTGTCCGCTTCAAATTTTGATTGAATCTCAAAATTTAATCATGAAAAGAGACCATAAAACAAAGTTTCTAAAGTCAACAAGCCAACTTGTTGGATTCATACAGACTCATCCGGGAACAGCCAACAATATCAGTTTTTGAGATAAATAGATTAAAACAACAAACCCACCCATCTCATTAACATGTTTCATGGTCGCTGATCAATTGATAAGAAACTCGATTTTCTGGTCTAAATTTATAGATCAAATTTTTATTGATCCTAAATCTAATCTATGTTTTCTCTGATTTCACATGTAGATAAATCCAATCCAAGAATATCAACATAAATTATAAAAATGATACCTATACTCATGACGTGTAGATGAGTCACCATGGATGACGCGGATAGGGTTAGGAAAAGGTGATCTAGTTGATTATATATATAGGGGTTTATGAGGTTGATTTAAAATAAGACATGTTGGCTGATTTTATACCATAAAAGAAAAGATTCCTGGGAAGATTCTGCAACAGTAATTATGTGAAACTAAATCTTCTCAGGAATCTTTTCTTTTATGGTATAAATTCAGTAATGTTGATTGATTTTAAATCAACCACACATTTCCGATATATACATATATATAGTGTAGTGATTATTGGGCCTACTCATCGCGGACCAATAAAAATCTACCCAACCCGCATCAACCGGCGTCATATTAGACTGAAATAAGAACACATCGTCTCACTTTATTAGATCAACTAATTAGCCCGACAATAATTAAGTCTAACATTTCAAACTGATACTTATGATGTGTATCTTTAATGTCTAAAACCTAAGCATTATTCACTCATAAACTCAAGATTGAGGGTCTCTTTGGCTGGGTTTTAAAATTTGTCAAAATCAATTTTAAGTTATTTTATAATGTAAGGAAGGGTGTTAGTCACTCTTTTAAATTGTAATTTTAAGTAATTCTTATGTTTGAAGTCATAAATCATTTGAAATTGATTTTTCTTATCGGACAAATTAAAACTGTCTTTGTCTAAATAAAATAATTTTAAATTATTTTTCTATCAAACATCAAATTTTCTTCCTAATATAAAATTATAATCCCTTACAACTTATGACTATTAGTCATAAACACTTATAAGCACTTTTCATCGGTGCAACCAAAAGGGCCTTGATATCTTTATGGCATATGAGAATAAAAATGATGAAACTTATCTACAGAGAAGTCAAATTGTGTTACGTGTGTGATCCAAATACTGGTAAAAGTAAACGAAAGTAGATTAGCTTGGTAAAAAGTCAAAATTGTGTCATTTGCAAACAAATTATGACCACATTGCAGGATAATGTATCGACCTGGAAGCTCCAGATTAAGTTAATTACTGTACGGAATCACCCAACTTCTCGTACGTGTCGATGCCTCTCCGTCCAAAAACAAGGTACAAATTAGTTAAATTCATATGTCAACATAAAGACTTCGATAATGAAGTATTTAGGATAAGATCATAGCTCACCGTTAAGTACTCATCAAATCAAAGCTTTCGAGATTTGATTGGGAATTTAAGATTAATGAGTTGTTATTGGAACTGATACCAAGCTTCATTAATGCTTGCTAAACTAATTCAATTATGCACATTAGCAATGAAAAACTATTGATGTAAGGTTGATTAAACGTCAATTCCAAATAAACGACGTACTTTACTCTTGATCATACTGTCAGGGATTCAACTGGGGGCATCGGATTATGAATAACACTCATAAGAACAGAATGAGTACAAATCAAATACTACTATAAAGTTTTTGTTTTTTTTTTGTGACGAGGGTGTCCGGCCAACTCGTGCGTATCTCGACTAATCCTTCGGACACTGACAAGACGTCCCCAACGGACGTGACCAACATGGATTTTGAGGCTAGTGGGATTCGAACTCAAGACCTTTAAAAAAAAGATTGAGTCGAACACCTTCAGACCAACCCAGGTTGGTTTACTATTATAAAGTTGCATTGCACTGAATTTGGACAAATTAAAGCGGGAATTTGAGGGTCCACATTGGTGTTCCATTGCATGTGTGATGGACCTATAATGGACGTAACATCACCGAGGCTGGAACATATGCTTTGTATGTAGGCCAAATAAATAGCACAAATCCGTAGCTTCTAATTATACGCAGTCGATTTTAGATGTGTACGAATACAAGTTGCGCCATGACTTGTATGTTTCACCAAGACCAAGTGGACTGTGTGGACTACTTGATTTGATCACCATCACCAAGATACTAATTAATTAAAGAAACTCCATTTAAATGCATCCATTCACTAGATGTTACATTTTTGTTTCTTTGAATTGCGACATTGGGAAAACTCTCATTCCAGATATATTTTACATTCATCAAGGTATGTATTCTTGCATCGTCCGTTAAGAAAATCTTGGAGTTGTTGAGCTGCCCAAAAATACGTTTTGAATAGTTGTATTGTAAATGTTGCATTTGTTTAAGACCAAGTCATTTGTAAACAGCTTTTTATAAACTACTCCATTCTCTAAGCTTAGACAACGAATGTACAGGTGATCTGCATATAAATGTAAACTATTAGCCGCGTTTGGTGGATGATTATTAGTTAGGGATTTAGGATAATGTGAGCTGATGATAAGTCAACTTCGTTTGATATAATTAATTATAATCATTAGTATCTTGTTAGGTGAAGGTCTACCTTCGACTGGGTGCCCTCTTAATTTGTTTATAAAAATGGAAGCTTCTGGATAGTCACAGTGAACAGAAACGGTCTTGTTTTGTTTGCCTTGGAAAATATCGAGGAGGATTCCTTTTGACCTTTATGCATCCAAGTTGGCTACTTGGGTACTTGCCTTGGCCAAACAAAATTGTATAGTTTTGTTATTATATCTCAGTGACGCTTTTAGTTGCTGTTCTAAACTATACTCTTCATAAGAATCCACTCATTATAATGTCTTCGTTTTTTAATTTCATCAATGTACGAGTAGATTCACCCAGTAACTTAAAAAGATCCCCCTTGAAATGACGAAATTTGCGAGGATTATTCTCGAACTTGAAGCAAAGAAGAGAAATGAAATTGCTGATTACCGTTACTTATGCAATCAGATTTAACAACTTGGTTTGACAGATTATATAAAAAGCTATTGTGACTAGCATTCTTTCACACGGAAAGAAATGAGTATCATGCAGTGTATCTCGTGCATATATATCTAGATAAAGTAACCCGTGTGTTCCCATAAAACCACCATTAAAAGAACTCAAAAAGTAGGTTTCCATGTAAAGCAATTAAAGAGTTCCTATGCATCCATGCATTCATATGCAATGAATCTACTTTTTTGTGTGCGAGTACAATTAGTTCAAAGTTGCAAAAATTAATATGCATGTCTTGGCTTTGTCATTCACCGAAACATCATTGGACTTTTATCTATTTTAGAAATAAAAATGAACTTGTTCTTGTAACATGCTGTTCGACGGTAATCTATGTACCATATCCCCTTCTAAATTATGTGAATGATTGGACCAGAATCTAGCAGGTCAGAAAAAGAATAGGCAAAAAAAAAAAACAAAAAACAACCTCTTCTGATTGATTCAATATTGCTAGGAAAAATCACAAGATACATATACATAATACATATGTGGCTGAGCCATGCATTTGTTTGACCTTTAGCGTCACCTGTTCATCACGACTTCTAACTTCAAGATATTTTATGGAGTCAAATTTCCATATCCAATATGTGCTCATTGTTTAGTGTTGATTTGACTTTATTTTGTTTTAGTACTGATAGCAAACTGCTGTGTGCCTCTAGCTCACAGTCCTGTAATGTGGACTTTGTGGCTCACAAAATTTTGGATATTCTTATAATTATATGAGTACTATAGATTTTTAATCATATAAATTAACAGGAACAATGAGATACTCCTAATAAGTTCTTGAATTATTCTTTCTTTATTGTGGGGTAACGCAACATGGTCAATCAAGATATTTCCTGGTTCAATCAAGTTAAAAGAAACATTTGAAAAATGTTATATATGCATTTTGTACTGACTTATATACAAAGCCATATCACAGTTATCTATGAACCCATAGCTACGTACCATACGGATAAGTAACAACCGAAGTACATGAACAAGCCTCAACAGCATTCTTGCGTTACCGACCAATAAATAATTACTCGGGTGCCAAAATAGTACTAATATATTGGATGACATTTACGTATCTCAACGATGGACGATATGACATGAATGTTAACATCGTTCTATCCAATGCCCGCGTAAACCTGAAGAATTAGTCATAATCAAGACCTTGAGACAATGAGAGCCGTCATTTTCCAGTTCAATTAGGTAGCTGGTACATTACGTTAGTTCAGTTAATTAAATCCACGACATCAACAGGATTAATTATTTAGATTTGCAAGGTTCAAATATATAGACCTGAACAATTAGATTTCACATTTCATAACCATAGAAAGAGACCTCAGATAAAACACAATAATAACATTGATAATCCCGCTGTGACGATTGAATAAAAATGTTTGCACGATTCTGCAATTAAAAGTAAAACTAATACAAAACAGGGAAAAATGTAGACCGGAGGGCCCCTGCGTCGACCGCAGATCGGCCGGGAGCGATCGTTGATGAAACTCTATTCACACACGTGGGAAATATGCGTTTTTCACCCTTTGTTTCATTCATTCATTTATTTTTTTTTTCACCATGAAAAATTTGAAGATTGCTAAAACTAGAAGCGACTTCTAGATCAATAGCTAGACTGGACCTTCATTTCTAAAGGAACTATTGGCAACATAGGAGAACAATATCAAAGATCCAATGCATTTTTTTCGTGATTCGCAATTAAAAGATGTGAAAAGGATCACGCAACTTGTCGCTGCGTTATATTTTTTTGATGTTTCATTACTAGCACACGCTTTATATTGTGGATATCAAACAATTACCGTGATGACAAACACGCGACCCGTTCCATCCTTCGCTGTGCAAAAAAACGCACATGCTTGAACTAACCTACAACACGAGTATCATGTAAATATCAACCGGACCATCAAAGCATCCGATAGAGCTAACAAACTAATCATATTTGAATGGTGCAATGTTTAACTAGGTTGCTATCACACCACTCTCACCTGGAAACTGCAGCAACAACAGCAAACTTTGCTGCTGCTTCAACATCGGCATTATGAGACGAAAACCATAGCTTGAAAACATAAGCCGAGTTCCAATGAGAAAAATCGATAATGTATTTGATGTAAAAGCATGACAGGAATTATCTTTCAGATATCAACCAGTGGCATAGACGAAGCAGATCTTCAATACACAGATCTTCATAGACGAAGCAGTCATCTCACCAGGTCTAATAACAATGGAGATCGAAATTTGTTTACCAAGATTCATCTCGTGATAATATCAAAGTCTCGCATTACATCCTTCTAGCTGGAGGCTATAGCCAGGGTGCAGCATCTATTCATTCTCACAATCTTCGCATAGCAATAGGGAAGGAATCAAAGGAATGAAGACGAGGCGCCTGCCGTAAATAATTGACTCTGTAAGCAAGCAAGGTATAGGTAAAGGACCCTGGAAAATCAAGCTGCAGTATAATGGTCATACAGGACCATGCTTTGGTCTCTAACGCATTTTAGGCTGCAAAAGCAAACAAAATAGAGAAGGGACTAAGCTGCACACTAGACTCATTCCAGGTACGACTGGAAGTGTGGTACATGAACCACAAGGCATGCAATGTAAAACTTTTCTACCCAGGATAGATCGTCGAACTTTTCATCAATTCAAGCTTGGTCCAGTTTATGTTTTTACATAACTCAGAAGTTTGATCTAGTAATTACAAACTCAGACGAGCCGCAACCAATAAAATCTGCGACATTTCAGACCGGTTGACCAAATATTTTGTGGCTCCGAGATCATATATTAATGTCACTCTAATAGTGTATGGTCACACCTTGGCCCTCAAAGTACTGTAGTGGTGTAGCCTCTGCCTCCCAACAATTCTAGGAGTCCTATGAAGCCTCATAGATGGAGCACCATCAACACAATAGAATTTTGCTTCTCACAATCTTTATCCATATTGCAAAACTTCCTATCACCTGCGACGAACTAGTTTCCAGTCCTAAGGATTAGCAAGGGGAGAATGCAACTCTCGTCAGAAAGTTAGCTAACCACTTAAACGAACACAATACTTACCCAAAACCCATTTAGCTTACGGCCACGCCTACATTCATAAGGTCCCTTCCCTAAGCTTATATTTCCTCTTCTTTTTGCAAGTCCCAAAACGACTATGTCATATCCAGCCAAGAAATCCCTATCCTTCATAAAGATCTGTTACAAACTATTGACGGGATCAAACCCTGTCCTAATATTTGACCGCTAGCTACAGGAACAACACAAGCAACCTTTCTTCAGTAAAAAAACTAGTACCCACATGTAGATAGGTATTACCTTCACAAGGGATTTACTTAACCTCTAGTCGGACAATTCTTCTTTGAAGATTCAACATATGAAATGACAAAAGATACGGGTACATAGGGAGGAAGGGCTGGAATCATTCATGCTTCCAAAAAAACCACAATGTAGTCAGAAAAAAGAAAAGAAAAGAAAAAGTAAAAAAAAAGAAGGAAAAATCTAATTTCATTCTGCATTCTGCATTCTCCAATCTTATAAACAACGGAGACAAGAAAGTTTACTTCGAAGGAGGACGAGACCGCATCGAAGGCACCCATCAACTCTATCAACCAAATTACCAACGTTCTCTTGTACACAGCCTTTTAATTGATAGTCGAACTCTATTAATTGATACAAAAAACAGCATGACTATCAATGGGAAGTCTATAACTGGGCCACATAGGCGCATACGATAAGTGTCAAGTACCAGAAAAATATTCACTACCTACCATCTCCACTCCAATGCTCAACTTGAGCTTAGTTATCCCTAATCAATGTCCCAAGAGAGTTCAGACAAAATCCTAGCCAGGATAGTCTTAGTCTGTGTTGATGACTAAAGCACAAGCTTGTGTAGAACGCTGATGAAATATTGTTGGGTAGAATAGAAATATTTTCAAACTTAACAGGCTGATCCCTCTCAGTCCAACAAACTAGGGGCACTTGCAGCATTTAGGTACCAGAGAACTGATTACTGTAGGTGATTACTGTAGATATCCAGCATGATAGAGTGAAGAAGCCTCAACTGGCCACAAGGATAACATCAAGAACCGGACTCAGGATTTTTCATCGATTATTTTCGAAAATAATTTTTTAAACCATCAAAAAGGAATTTCCCATTGACTGAAGCAAGCAGCCACAAATGTAACTAACCAACAAGGATAAAAGCTTTTGGCCGCAACCAAGCAAATGATATAATATAACAGCTTACAGACTTAAAGTTGGCACCACCATTCACTTCACGAGTTTGATAAGAAATCATTCGGGTTCATAATGTTGACCTCCTCGAATTGATTATCATCTACAAGTAAATGATTAAAAAAAAAATCAATCAGATACGGGCAGGAATGACAAATACAAGGCCAGTGATCATGTCACAGGATTCAAATGGAACCAATTAAGAAATTCAGACAATTCAGAAAGGAGAAATCATTTACAAGAGAACAAAAACAGATCCATCTATCACCGTCAAGTAATACGTCGTTACTCATGGAGGGGGGAAATTATGGGATGGAGGTAGTAGTTGCATAGTTAAGTTGTGATAGAGGCTGCAGTCTAGAATTAATCTGAAAAATGAGGGAGAATCCCACTTATTCACCCCGCTTAACATGTATAGAACTTAGAGCTAAAACTGATTTTGGCATTTAACTTTGAATTGTAAGAACTAAACAAGCAAGATGACTTTGCAGTCAGTAAGATAATTTCCTTGCAGATTGGCTTGGACACGAGTATGACCAAAAGATCTGAAACAGATTCAATGGGTGATTTTACCATCATTAGATTTATAAGGATTTATCTTAAATTGATACAAAGAGTTACCCTGCAAGCATGAACTTGAGCAGTAACAGAAAGAGTCGAGTAGACTTTGAGATTTGTTCTGGGGAAGCCGTAGAGGCATAGACTCGTGTCGAATAAGATCTCTGGGTTCAGCAGGTCAGACACACCATTCTTAAGTAACCATACAAACATAAGAGTAATTATCTTTTCCATGAATATTCTCATTCTTGATGTAGCAAAGCCTACATGATCGCTTATTTGTTTCATTATTCTTGATTAGCTATAACAACAAGCAGTATAAACAGATGAGATGCAACAAAAACTGGAAAGTGGAGACACAATAAAAATACAAAACTGGCAATAATTTCACCCAGAAAAAAAAAAAAAAAACAAAGGGCAACCGGCGGAACTTGGGAAGACAAACCTTTTCTCAATGTTAATGCCACCACAGCATCATTTTCGACCTGCAAAATCATATTACATCAGTTAGAAACATTTGAATCAAACAAAAAAACAAAAGAAAAAGAAAGAAAGAATGTAGTCCATGAAGAATTGTAGAACAAGAGAACCTATACAGTAAGTGTAAATACCTTTTGCTCTGCCAATGTCTTTGAATCTTCTAAAATTGCACCAGTTGCTGTGAGAATCAACCGTTGATCATCAACTGGTTGATCAACAAGAGATTCCAGCTTCTGCTTTATGTCTAAAATCGTCTCAGTTGGGTCACACGGCAAGAAGTATGTTGTCTTAAAGCGCTTAACACGAATGTACATAGCCTGTGCCAACAAATTGAGATCAAAGTCAATTTTCAATTACTAAGGACTGATCAGTGAGTTGAATGGAACCTCTAGAGTCTAGGCCGAACACTACCAAGTTACAAATAGTGAGTAACATTATTGAAAAGAAATTCAGCAAATTAAGACATCCTGGAGTCTGAAGCTATTCCAAAAGACTGATCAGTGCAGTTTCACTATAACATAAGATAAGCACCGCCCCAGAAAACCTAAGATAAGCTCCATGCCTCAATTTTTTCAAAGGATAAACTAACATCATGCAATCTCGAAACTGGAACATAAAGGAAGAGGAATAACAACCAGCATCATAATAACAAATGGAAATGGGTATTACCATTTTGCTTTCAGTGTCGGAAAGCCAAGTCAATGAAATAATTGGACTCGGTCAGAAAGGAAAAAGATCTCCTGCCGAATGGCGGCACAACCCCTAAAGCGAAAAGAAAGAACAAATCAATGGTCTCTCCCTGCATACAGCAAACATCAATAGCTACATTGCAACTAGTAACATTTCAGTCATAAGAAAACACATCATAAATGAAAACTATCATGGAGACGAAGTCCAATTAAACCTACATATGCACCCAATGCACAGAAGGCTCAAAGTCGTTACCATACACACAATGCCATCATCTAACATTTCTCAAACCCATGGCATAACTATTATGGATATATGAATGCTATTCAAACTTCTCCGACTTATCAGTGGCCCTGATTCACATCATAATGCCTCCCAATCGATCTATTCGACTAGAAAATTCAACACAACTGCTCGCAAATTGTGCTAATTACCATACATGTTGAAAGTTGAGACTAGTCACACTTATCGAAAAAACCAATCCACACTCAACAACTCAACCAGATCACTGAAATCACATTGCCACTAACAACATATCTAACGAATCACAGTCACAGCACAATTCGAAACGCATCCCTCAAATCCCTAACACAAATTCGTCGCCCTAAAAACCCTAACAACAATCCCAAGAAATCATAGAAAACCACTAACTCATATGAAATCGAAAGCATATAATAAGATTGTACCTGATATATAGAGTTAGGGTTTAGTCGATTTGTGATCATGAGCCAACTGCGATGGACGATCAATGAGAGAGAGACTGTGAAGAGAGAAATGAGAGATTATTGAGAGGGTATCGTTGAGGAGGTTAGGTATCAGATGAGTTGGGCCGAGGACGACGATGGCCCAAGCAGTCTTGGCCCAAATAGTTAAGCCCGTTTCATCGAGGCCCGTTTCATCGAGAAATGTTGAAGATTGTGTGCGCGTCCATGTTGATCTTTGACGCAATTCATTTTCTAATTTGCTGACGAAGTCCGTGTTGAATTCAAATTTACTCTTTGTTTCAGCGGAAAGATTGTGCAATACTACTAGCTGGCTGAATGGATTTGAATATACGAACAAATCTATCCTGCCGTGTTCAAAGGAATTCTAGAAAGTATAACGAGTATGCATTATTTTAGTTTTTGTATATCTTTTAGATTTTGGGTTAGGAATTGTTTTTGTTGGAACTAGTCATAACGGTCATCTTTCGTGCAGATTATTTTGTCTCCAAGTGTTCTCATTTCTCATTGTCGGCCATTAGCTTTAAAATTTCTTTGTGAGTTTATCCTCTTTAAAAATACTAGAGGTGCTATTAAAATTTAAAATCGTTTCAGATCTTATACATACTTTTTTAATTATATTTTAGGCACTCCTCATTCTAAACAATGTGACGCTGATTCATAATGACAATATTGGAGTTCTCAACATCAATTCTTATATTACAATCTGAACATGTAATATCCCTAGAAAAATCATGATAAATAAAAAGATATGGGTTGTTAAAATCTTGCGAATTTAAAATTTACGTGGATAGATTAACTTGAGATATTAACCGTCTCCGTAAATATCTTAACAACCTATAAGTACTGCTAACAAATTGTGATAATCATATCAAACCTGCCGATTGAGAGTAAAGACAGAGGTAAGCGTTTCGTCTCCGTCTTTGTTTTATCTCAGTTTTGTCTCGTCTCGTTTTCGTTTCGTCTCGTCTTTGTCTCGTCGTCATTTCCGATCAGATCCGGCCGTCCCGACGCCGGTCTTGGCTTCGCTGTCGCGCCATCGTCGGAATACACCAGAGCCAACCAGGCCACCGCCCGCCCTGCCTGCACCGCGCCTTGCCTGCCCGAGTACCGCTGTCCCCTCCAGCCAAAGCCAGCCACCTCCTTGCATGACCTACCCCCGCTCGCCCCGACGTCGGCCGCTGTTGCCAAGGATGGATCCGTCGTCGTCGCCGCTGCCAGGGCCCGGAGCAGCCGTCTCGACGCCGCCCTGCCTTGCCCTGCCTCGCCCGAAGCCTTCCGCTGCTCTCCCTGCCTCGCATCACTTGCCCGAGTTTCGCCGGCGTTCCCTTTGGCCACTGTCGGCGATTCCCGCCCGGGCGCTGTCTCAGGCCACCAGCCGGCCTCCTGAGCTCACTGTTCGAGGACAGTGCGAAAGGGGAAAAGGGAATTAACCTCTTTTGTTCCTTAATTCGAATATTAACGTGTACAATTTTAATTGTACACACATGAATACCCTATTTTGAATTAATGCGAGGGTATTTATACTATTTATTTTATTGTAGGTGCACCTGATACGCAACAAGAAAATTAAGCTGGGAATTATATGAAGACCTTCCTGATTTTATAAAATGACAAGGTAACACACATCGTTACCTTATTTATAATAAATGTGCGTGTGTGAATTGATTGTATGAACGCCTAGATTACGAGCTTAAATTAAAATAAAATCTGGGTGCTTGCATGATTGTTTGCCTGCCTGAAATTTGCATGTTTTGATGATTTACATGAAGTAATGGTAACGATGCAAAATTAGAATATTTATAGATTGCTATA
>JAOVYX010016621.1:0-24183 GCA_035668315.1 Drosera spatulata
AAAAGCTTCTTAATAATATTTTGATCGTATGTATTTGTTTATATAAATTTGACTCACTATGCGTCCAATCCGAAAACTATGTACTTTATTGTTAGGCCGATGACATAATATTAGTATAAAAAAAATCGTTTACTTTGTGACGGAGAGAGATTTTTTTAACACAATACATCTCTGACAATTAATCTCATAATCTATTCTTGAATAATTATACAATTCAAGAGATGTAGTAAACCTTGTGTTAAAAAAAAAAGAAAAAAATCTGTCAAACAATACAAAGGTACATTCGTGGGACATCTACATATCAATCGTGATACTAATGCAGTCTAATTCGTAGAACACAAATCATCGTATCTCAATCAATCTGCGTTGATATGATAATGTTCGATTCAATCATTTTTTTTAAGATTAACTTTATCCGATATTAATAAAAAATATTTTATTCATATCCGAAAAATTAATAAAAATACACACGATATGATCGGGACATACTCACCACCAAAAATAAAAATAAAAATATCGTATCTCCATTTTCCCAGATACAATAAACAACAGAGTCAACCCATAATCACCCCTTCAAATCACAAATAAATATATTTCCTCGTTGCTTCTTCACCGTTACCACTTTCCTCTCCTATAAATCCTCCACCAATCTCATCTTCCCCCCATCAACAATGGCTCCCTCAAAACCCCTTTTCCTCATCACCCTCCTCTTCCTTTTCCTCATCCCCTTCACATTCTCCCTCGACACCTCAATCATCACCTACAATCTCAACCACAACAATCACAACAACAATAGATCCGATCACTCGATTCGGGTTCTATTCGAGCGATGGTTGGTGAAGAATCGGAAGAACTACAACGCCATCGGGGAAAAAGAGAAACGATTTCAGATATTTAAAGATAATTTAGCATTTATTGAAGAACATAATTGGAATCGAAATGAGAGTTATAAGTTGGGGTTGAACCGGTTTGCGGATCTGAAGAATGAGGAGTTCAAGGAGATGTATTTGGGGAAGAAAGGAAGAGGGGAGCAGAGGGGGGATGAGAGCGAAAGGTATCGGTTTGTGGGTGGGGGAAATGAAGAAGGGTTGCCGGAGATGGTTGATTGGAGGGAAAAGGGTGCCGTGGCTGTGGTGAAAGATCAGGGTCAATGTGGTATGTGAATGTCATCTTTGAATTCTTTGAAAGATTGCATCTTTGAATCCGGGATAAGACTGGGTACATCTTTGTATTTTTTAGAATCAGGATCATATCCATCACTACGGAGAATTTGCTTGTGTTTTGTTGGGTGTGTTTTGTTGTTCAAGAAATTGGGAATATTGGGGTGGGAAAGTTTGAATCTTTGAAAGTACAGTATTTTGTTTGATTATGAGGATGAGAAGCGGCGTGAGGTTTTTGTTTTCCTTGATGTCGTGGGTTGTACGATTTTGTTTTGATTGTGGGGGGCGATAGTGATTCAGATGTGGGGGTGGTTCACCTTTGATGGTGAAAGTTTTGATGGGAAGAAAGTTACTGACTTTGATCTCATTGAGGTGGTTAGTAACGTTAAGTCATCGTCTTGATATTTGAGATAGGCAAGTTAATAATCATGATTTGTTAAGATTTCGTCTGGTGTGATAAGTTTGAAAACATCTGCCAATTGTTGAGCTTGATCTGGATATGGATATGGTGGGACAACAAATTAAAATGTGCTGGCGGATCATGATAGGATGCTACATCGGCATGAGCTGACCCTTTATGGCGAAGGTATCAGAGGGGGGGAAAAGTTACGATTTTGACCCGACCGGGCTAAAATTCTGTTGTGGTCTTGACAATGATTAGGACTATAATCGTGATAATGGGTGGATGATAGTGATATGAGTATATTCAAGGTGGTTTCGTGTCGCCTAGTTAAGATAGTCATATAGGAAGTCATTAAAAAGAATTGCTTGGTTGGCCAAAAGAAAAAAGAAATTGGATAGATCTGCGAAATGTTGATCTTGATCTAGATAGGATGGGCTATGAATGACCTGTAGGATATTCATTGGGTGCTGCATCAGAATGTGTTGTACCTTTGCATTACCAGGCTTGTTCGAATGTTAAGGGACTGTTTTGATAGCTTCGTGTACCAAGAATTACAGGTAGTATTAGAAATCCGACACCCAGCATCATATGTCTGATGTCCTGTTGCTTGTTCTATGTAGGGAGCTGCTGGGCGTTCTCAACTATTGGTGCCGTGGAAGGGATCAACCAAATTGTTACTGGTGATTTGATCACGTTGTCTGAGCAAGAGCTGGTCGACTGTGACACTGATTATGATTCTGGATGTAATGGTGGTCTGATGGATTACGCTTTTGAGTTCATTATCAAGAATGGCGGGATCGATTCGGAAGAGGACTATCCTTATACCGCACAAGATGGCATTTGTGATCAGAATCGAGTATGCTCTGAACCTCACATGTGGTTTAAATTTTTGTATCCATAGAAGTATCTTGATCTGATTCCGTTCGCTTTCTATTGCAGAAAAATGCAAAAGTCGTAACCATTGATGGATATGAAGATGTTCCTGCAAACGACGAGAAGTCACTCCAAAAGGCCGTTGCTCATCAACCTGTTAGTGTTGCAATCGAAGCTGGAGGCAGAGCTTTCCAGCTTTATGAATCAGTATGATTCTACCTATCCCTTAAAATCCAAGTTTCAAATGCCATTCATTTGCTTTGTCATCAAGATTTCATGTACTCGGGTCAGTGATACAAACTGCCTTGGAATCCTAGGGCGTGTTTACTGGAACTTGTGGGACACAACTTGATCATGGCGTCGTTGCTGTTGGGTATGGCACGGAAAACGGTCTTGACTACTGGATCGTGAGGAACTCGTGGGGATCAAGTTGGGGCGAAAATGGGTACATAAGGTTAGACCGCAACTTGAACAAGACCAAAACTGGAAAATGTGGCATCGCCATGGAGGCTTCATATCCTCTCAAGACTGGAGCCAATCCACCAAATCCAGGCCCGTCTCCTCCAACTCCGCCGCCTCCACCACCTGCTCCTTCCACGGTTTGCGATGACTACTACTCGTGCTCCGAGGGAAGCACCTGCTGCTGTATCTACCAGTATGGAGACACTTGCTTTGGATGGGGCTGCTGCCCACTAGAATCCGCCACCTGCTGCGACGACCACTACAGCTGCTGCCCACAGGAGTACCCTGTGTGTGACCTTGATAAAGGAAGTTGTAAAGTGGTAAGTTCATTTCTTAACACAAGAGTTGTGGTTTCCCTTTGTTGCTCATGGTTTATATTTTGCTCACTGTGGTCTTCGTTCCATTGTGCAGAGCAAGGACAGTCCGCTGAGTGTGAAGGCGATGAGGCGAGTTCCAGCTAAATCGTACCCCAAATTTAGCAGCTCTTGATTAGTGTGGCTGACTTTGGATCGGAAGATGCCTTCCGGTTGCAGCATCCAAGATCTGGTGCATGTGATTAAGCTTCTTATTTGTTCGTTGTAACTATTTGTACATTGGTATTGGAAGTTGCTCGGCGGAGCTGGACAAATAGAATGGGAGATTGTGAACGAACTTGAACATTCTTTCGAGGAACAGAAATATCCTGTAAATACATCAGTTTATTTCCCGTCATTTGCTATTTGTTAATTGCATAAGTCCATTTCAGTTCCTTAGGCTTCGTGTGTTTTCTCTCTAATTTGAGATCCCTTGCTGAGAGATTGGAGTTCTTGTGATCATGCTGTGTTATTACTGTTGATATTATTTGGCATTGCGATTGAAGATTGCTAGCATGATTGAGAACGGGATACTTCGGAGTTTCAAGGCATATTGGTAGATCTCCAGTAACTGGAGTAGCTAGAGTTGCGTCATTTGCATGCTTTGGTGTCATAAAAGTTGTAATCATTGCTAACAAGAGTGATTGTTTATGAACACACAGGAAAATGACATTTATCTCGACAAATCAAAATACAACATTTAGCCGTCGTTTTATGATACCACAAATGAGATTAAGAAACATTATTATGCATCACATGAAAATACACCATTTATAAATACAAAACCAAAAAAAATTAAAAAAAATTAAGGCAAATTAAACAAAAGTCCTCAAAGGAACTTTCATTTAGGTTTTGATCTCCATTCTGTAAACTAATCAAAATTTGAAACAAAACGTAAGAAAAACTTCCATGAGAGATTTTGAACAATTCACCCTTTAAACTACTTCCTCCGTCTCATAAGCTTTACAATATGTACGTATTTTATACTATTTTATATAAATAAATACAAATCTCATTTTCATATCAAATCACGTCTGATCGTTCCGTAACATGTATTAGGTTGAAATACGTAACTTATATAACCACTAATATTTCACGATAAATTTATAAAAAATTATATTTGATCTTCATTATACGTATGTCAAACTTTATATTGACACACATATACAGTCAAAGTATTATAAAATTAATGAGGAGTATCATTAATATTTCTAGACAAACTTTTATAAAATAATTTTTTATTGTTACAACCTATATGGGCTAGCTTAGCTCGATGTTTTACTCGGGCGTGAGTGTCCGCACCCAAACTCCACCCCAAACCTACTCCTCTGTTATTCTCTCTCTTCCCTCGCCGAAACCCTAATCCGCCGGCGCAACTTCTCCGTCGGTGGCAGACCAATCGTGACACGATGGGATTGAGCAACTTGAGGTGAGACGAAGATCCAATAATTATTCAGTTCATCTTCTCTGGTTCTCTTCACTAGCAAATTTTCTCTTTTTTTGTTTACAGATCGGAGGCGTTGGAGAAATCGGATAGCAAGTTCGAGAAGAAGCTCAAGTTCTACGCTAGTGAGTTCTTTTCCCTAAATTACCCTTGAATTTTATGGATTCGCGACGTAGTCACCAGATGCTGTAAAATTAATCATAGTTATCGGATACTCTAAACTCAATCATGTTCTGTGTTGGTGCAACTTTTGGAATTGCTATTTGTAAAGAAGTGTCATGAAATTCATGCATTTAAGCGAGTGTGTAGGGTGACTATGTTATGTAAATTAGGTATCCTTTAGAAAACGATCGCAACTTGAAGTGCAGCCCGAGTTAAATAATGTTTGAGTGACCTATTTTGATTAGTGTGATTTGAACGTGGTCAAAGATTGTGGTTAGATGGACTCTGCAATTTGATTGCAACGGTCGGAGCAGTACGTTTTAGGTTAACACTGGCTTTGATGAAGGTTTGAGGTTTGTAATCCAAATTGTAACCAGTTTTCGTATCATCCAATTTGTAACAAGTGTAGTTTTCTCCCGGATGTTGGGGATGCTTTCTTCATGGTGTCATTCTTAGGATGTGTGTGCTTGGTTTGCTCGAAGCATGTGAAGAAATGTTTCAGCTTGTTGTATGGGCAATGCAACATGAATCTCCAAGTCTAACCTTAGTCCAAGATTTGGAATTGGGATCATGTATGGTACTGCGGTTAGTCTAATTGTCTTGTTTGTGAAGGACGATGGGGGATTCATGCAATGAGTATTCACGTGTTGATTATGATCAATCCAGGTCTTATGTTGCCACATTTTGTTACATTATCTGTATAATTTAGAGTCGATTTTCATCGTGCAAATACTCATTATGCATATACTGGTGGGTTGCTATTGTTGCTAAATAGAGAATATGTTTGCTTCTTTTTGTTGCAGGGGTTAGAGAAACTATTGCGTCCTTGAATGCCAGGAAGATTATTAGCAAGAAGACAATAAGCAAGGTAATTGCTGATGACTAAAGATTCTAAGTGTACTTTCTGATGATTTGTTGTTCATCCAAACTCAGACTTCGCCATATTCTGGCCTGAATGTCATCCTCTTCACGACTCTAACTTATTTCATAAATTATGTCATCTGATTGTTGAACGTGTTATGCTGACTGCTGAGTTAGCCACCTGTTATGCTTATACATGATGATGGGATTGGGATGAAGATCATATGGCATGATAAATAAGAACAAAACGTATATTATTCTCGTAACATTAGATGGTGCTTCCAAACTCCATTCTTTCGAGGGAAACAAACAATGAAGTCCTTCATTACTCTTGTGGTATCCCTCGAATGAATTGTGAATTGAAGCTATGCGATGGGATAATGCATGTTAAACTGGTGATGAATTGGTTATCAGTTGTTTCTTACTTTACGTGTGTAGAAGGGCAAACAGTTTCTTGCTTCATTTAACGTGTTTAGTTGTTTATTCACACTTTTCCTTTTGCGATGTCCAAGGGATGCTCATCGGCATTAAGAGTTTAAATTTTCCTCTTTTGGTTGCAGAGTAAGAGTGCAAGAAGGCGGGATAGAAGACTAAAGAGACTAAAACCATATGATTTATCAGCTCTCTCTGAGGTCTTGCCAGAGCTAACTAAACCTCAAGAACCTGCTCCTGCGAAGTTTAATTTGAACAGCAAATCTCGGCAGAAACTAGTGTACTCATGACACTTCAACTTCATTTGATTTATGCTTTGCTGATTCTGTTGGGACGATGATAATACCGATCACTGTTTTTTTTCAGCTTGAAGGAAGGAAAACAGCTTATGACAGTCCTCAACCACCCTGCATTCCAGTCGGATCCGCTGGCTGCCATTCACCAACACCTGCAGCAAACGCAACCTATTGAGGACAAGAAGCCTGTGCCGAAGAAAACTGGAGGTGAAAAGAAGAAGAAGAAGAAGAAATCTAAATCTACTGCTGGTTCTCGGCCTATGGATTTGTGAATTTATCTGTTCATGAATTGCCTGGGTTTGTATATTATCAGCTACTCTGTCTCATCCCCTGTCTCTACTCCAGATTTCCGGTATTGTCAAGTTTTGTGACTAAGTTGAGAACTATACTCGAAGGATGGTAGTTTCATTGTTTAACAGATGAAATTTTATACTCTTCGATTGCCAGACAATAAGCTGTGTTTCTGTCAAGACTTATCTTTTGGTTAGAAGTTCATATCGACCGGCATCTATGATCAATGTGCGAGGCCGAGGATAATGTTGAACACTTGAGCTGCTAATCGATTTTCCTACACACAAGACTTTGCGCTGACTTGGTGTTTGTCTTCGCCTCTCTCTTTCTCTCTGAAGACTGAAAGCAGCACATACTGGTACAAGGACCACAACTAAGATAAGATGACGTTTTATCCCTAACGTCATTTTTTATTTTATTTTGTTTTATTTTATTTAATGTTAATCAGGATTGCGGGTTTTTCCTGGCTATTTAAATAGAGACCATTTTGTTATCCCTGGTTATTTATATGTTGTTCGAAATAAAAATGGATATGACTGTTGCAGTTGTTAGTTTTTTTTTTTTAGTTTTTTTGGGGATTAAGTCGTGGGATATTATTTATAAATCCCATATAAATCAGACATAAACATGGGTTGGTCTAGTGGTGTTCGACTCAACCTTCTTTTTGAAGATCTTGGGTCCCGTTGACTTCGGATGATGGTGGGAGGACGTCTTGTCAGTGTCCGAGGGATTAATCGAGATGCGCGTGAGTTGACCCGGACACCCTCGTCATCAAAAAAAAAGAAAAAAAAAAACATGGCATGCCCGGTCCTAAGGACTCTAAAAATAATGCTGACAATCGACAAAAATATAATTGAGTATAATCGACAAGCCAATCGACCATGCGATTTCGTTCGCTATCGCAGTGTTGCTTTACCATTCACAAT
This sequence comes from Drosera spatulata, assembly GCA_035668315.1. Lineage (NCBI taxonomy): Eukaryota > Viridiplantae > Streptophyta > Magnoliopsida > Caryophyllales > Droseraceae > Drosera > Drosera spatulata. The sequence goes on from JAOVYX010016621.1 coordinate 7,664, forward strand.
TATTTAAATTGTTTATTCCAACAATTATCTTCAATCAAAAAGGTTAAGGATCACTTTTTTAATACTTGGTGAATTTTTAATGAAGTTTGACCGTGGATTCAATTACAAAGAAGTGCGCTGATGCTGAATTATCAGTTTGGCATCAATGATATTGTTCTGGATTGATCAATCAACAGATTGTTTCCATTTGGTCGTATTAGATAAAATTTTCGTCCAGTGTTACTTAGGGAGACTTATTACCCTTCCATATCCATTATTTATCAAATTATTTTATTTGAAAATAGAATTGCAGCCAACAAAAATGGTTAGTTGTTAGTCTTGTGTTGCGAGAGAACAATTCCATTCGATGCGATTCCGCAGAATCCTGGTCTAATATCGTGTTTGGCCCGATTGAGACCTTCTACTTGGAGCCTAATTGCACTGGACCACTCTGACTCTGGCGCATTGGACTCGACAAGTCCGACTTCTCCCGATGCTTTTATCCCTATTAGTTTCAATCATATATAACATAAATAATCAACATATTATTAAAATTTAAGAAAATCTTTTATCTATGATGTTATATTGTGTTTTTTTAATGTTTTATAGTCCCAACCCATAAATTAACCTTTAGGGATTCATAATCATTATAAATTTATTAATCTCAATTCATCAATAGAAAAAATATGATTATTATAAACACACATTAAGTATTAGAAACTCCATCACACATCAACCATTTAAAAGATCATAATAGTCATTAAAACTCTAACGCACATATTAATCATTAAAAATCTTCATTAAGCCCAATTTTACCAACAAAAAAATAATTATACCGTTATATATTTATATAGATTTCGTCTCTCAAATCCCTCGATCGCGGACACCCTAAGTCAGGCCGGAACCGTGCTAGTGAACGATCTTTATTAAAATAAGAATAAATAGTTTGAGGTAAAAATTTGCCTCCCAAATTTATGTAATGTGGTCAGTCGATAAATATTTTCCTCTCTGCAGATTTGGGCCCTCGAAGAAATCCCAGGGAAAAAGCTTGGTTTTATGCCAGTGAGTTATTTTTATCCCCTGAAATGATAGAATCTTTATCAAGAAATGGTCGATGTTCTCGTTGATGTTTTTCTTTAAAAATACTATTGAGAGGAAAATGAAAATTCAAAAAATTATGTTAGAAACGCTGGAATGCATAGGGCGTTGATGGTGTCGATCGTTGTGGTTGATCTTCCTGCTGAGTTTTGTTTGTGGGACTTCTGCATCAAAAGTTCAAAATGTATGACCTCATGATAACATATTAAAAAATCTGACGACGTAAAAAAAATTTAAACCGCGAATGTATAGGAACACCTTTACATTGTGGTCTGCTCTTTCCACATATGGTATGCAAAAGAGGAGAATTTTACTAGTAGATCGCAGCTGGATGAAAGGAATTCACCTATCTTGCGCTCCACTAGTTCTACCGCAGTGAGAGTACAGATCTATACTGGCGATGTCCTGCTGAGTGCCGACTATGGTTCGAGAGTATTCGATCACATATCCAAGGGTCAAGTAATACAACACGAATTGTGTCGTAACCACCATAGAAACAGATACGCGCTACCTAGACACAAGTCTGGGTTTCTAATTACCTGAGCCGATTAGCGTTCGACTATATAATATCGTTGTGGAATAGTTTCTTATACAAATCATTGTCTTAACAACCTCTGAGGATGAAGGTGGTAAGAGAAAAAGCACCTCGAACACAGATACTCGCCAACTTGATGGAGGCGATGATGACATCTTTGTTCCCGGCATACATGTCATGAACGGTGCCCTTAAGCATGCACATGGTATGTATGTGAACGTTGCATACTTCACAATGGTACCGCCATTTCCCACATTTTTTCTTGCACACATCGCATTTCTCGTCTGCCAAGATCTTCTTGAGTTGAAGATAATGATGAGGCATGTCGTGCAGGCGTAGGTTTATCAAGTATTGGGGTAATTGACAGCATCCTGGATGAAAATACACTTTACAGATTTTGCATCGATAGACCCTGCACATTTAAAAAGTTGTTAATTATAATGTCCGACCTCTCCTAAAAATACGCAAATTATTCATGGATTTGGTTACTGTATACTTATTTCACACATAATAGTATTTTTTCATGGCACAAGAGTGTGTAAGATAGTATTTGGTTACCTGCAATTTATGAAACGGGTGTGATCACCGCAAATGTCGCAATCCCTGAGGTGATGCTTCGTTTTGAGCTCGAGCTCATGCTCGGGATGCAAGAAACTGAGCAACCGGGTCGGGTGCTCTGCACGGACAGAATGCAAATCCACTTTACATTCTTCACACCGGTACCGTCTCCCACGTCCAGCGGTGTTGCAATGCCGGCACCTGAATTCAACATTCTTGTACACTTCTCGGACAGGGTGCAGCCGGTTATCATGGGCAAATGTCTCCATCTCTTTCCTCTCCATACGGATCACAACCGCCGCACTCCCCTGCTGGTTGCTGCTGCAGGCTGCCGGGGTGGAGTGCTCCAGCTTGTAAATTGGCTGCGCGCAAACTCTGTGGAGATTGAAATTACAGCCATCACAGCGATAAACCCAGCAATCATGGCCGCGAACGTTGCCTTCGCAGCCATGGCAATGGAACGGTGTGTGCTCGTTCCAGTAAACCGGCTTGAGGGGATGTGGGTGAGCATCGTGGCTGATCGGATCTGCTTGGGGTAAAGTGTTGAGTCTGGACTCCCTCCTCTCTTCGAGTCTTTCTTCTTCTATCTTTCGGTCGCCCTCTTTCATGCGCTCTCTTTCGAGCATGTACGCTGTGGTGGCTGCTGTCCCGCCTATGGCCATCGACGCCGCCACCACAGAACCGGTGATAGCCATGGATGATGGAGAGTCCAAAAGGGTGCAGAACAAGAAGTCAAGAAGAGGGTAACTATTTCAAAGGATGTCTCATTGTTATGGCCCATGGACGTAATTGCTGAAAGAAACCCTTATACATAAAGGCAACGATATGAAGAAGCAATATGCATGATATGTTCCAGACTCTATCATGACCGAAATTACTAAGTTGTTATTATATATGGAATGATATGTTTAAGATTCTGTCGTGACATGAATAACTAAGTTGTTATCGTATATGTATGATACATGTGGATCCGGTTCGTGATTTGGGATTAGAACCGTGAAACGAACCCGTCCTGTACTTCCATTAGCATAACTACACCAGCTTTATCTTACAGTGTTACATTGACCAGTTCTACAGAGGTGAGCCCAGAGTTTCATTTCCTAGACTCCTCAAATTCGTTGCACGGATGCTAGGTGGGAAATCGGTCATTTCGGATCGTATTTTTAATGTGTTTTCGTTGTCGAAATATTATAATTTTGGGCTCGTTAAAAACTACATTCGAAATACATGAATATTTAATTTCTAATAAACGATTTCGGGTGAATGGCTATAATTTGTGGTGTCTAATGTTATTGTAAGGAAAAGTAGGTGGTGCTATTCACATTGGAATTATTGTAAAGGTAGTAACCCCTCATAAGGGTTAAGTTTGATAAAGGGTTGGTGTAACGCCCCGGCCAAATCCTTACTACCGGATCGTAACCAAGAACCGCTCGTCAGGCTGACAACTGATCCAACAGATCAACACTAGTCCTTTCAGTGCGCTTTGGCCTCACTCGCGCACGTCTTGAGAAACTTCCCAGGAGGTCACCCATCCCAGCATTACTCCGCAGTTAAGTTCTAAAATGATGGGTTACCGAAAAGAAAGATGCACCTTGTTGGTATAGGTAGTACTATCAAACCATTTAAGCATTTTTTTGGGGTATTACAGTTGGGACCCCAAGAGATTCCCAATTTTGTGTGAGGAAGAGGACTTAGGTGTGATCGGATTAGGTCAGATCGCGTACCTATGTGGGTCGACTCAATTGGTAAATTATTATTTTTCTCTAGACAATCCAGGCCCAAACCCAAACCCATGCATTTCTCTCCAAAATCAGGACCCTCCTATAGTTCTATAAGTATCAGCGTTTCTGGAGATACAACCACAATTGCTGCATTTTCTCTCATCTCCTCTGACGTCCACTTTCTCCTGTATTCAGTGTCAGAGTCCAGTCCAGGAGAGTTAAACACCCAAGTGTATGATGTCCATTGTATCCAATTTCGTGTGAAGAATAGGATCTAGGTGTGATTGAATCGGATCAGATCGGAGCACGCATGAGTGTGGACCGGTCTAACTAGTAAATTTTTTTTTATCTCTAGGCAGTCCAGGCCCAAACCCAAGCCCATGCATTTCCCTTCAAAATTAGGACCCTCCTACAGTTCTATAAATATCAGCGTTTCTAAAGTTGCAGGACACATTGAAATTTCACAAAAATCACAGTTGCTGCATTTTTTCTCTTCTTCTCTGTCGTCCACTGTCTCCTGCATCTAATCTCCGAGTCCAGTTCGACAAAGTTCAGAACATCAAAGAGTACGACGTTCCTTCGAGTTTGATGTGCTCCTATTCGAAAGTATTTTGTTTAATCTTTATGTTTTGGGAGGAAGTTTGGTGTGCTCTAGTTCTATTAGTATCAGCGTTTTCGGAGATGCAACCACAATTGCTGCATTTTCTCTTTTCTCCTCTGACGTCTACTGTCTCTTGTATCCATTGTTCGAGTCCAGTCCGGGAGAGTTTAAAACACCGAAGAGTACGATATCCATTGTACCCAATTTTGTGTGAACAATAGGACCTAGGTGTGATCAAATCGGATTGCGCATGCGTGTGGACCGACTCAATTGGTAAATTATTTTTTATCTTTAGGCAGTCCAGGCCCAAACCCAAGCCACGCATTTCCCTTCAAAATCAGGACCCTTATATAGTTTTATAAATATCAACGTTTCGAGAGTTGCATGACACACTAAAATTCCACAAAAATCACAGTTGTTGTATTTTCTCTCTTTTTCTCTGGCGTCCACTATCTCTTTCATCTAATGTTCGAGTTCAGTTCGGGAGAGTTCAGAATCTCAAAGAGTACCACATTCCTTCGAGTTTGGTGCGCTCATATTCGAATGTGTTTTGTTTGATCTTTATATTTTGAAAAACAAATTGTCAGTAATCGATTACACTAAGACGTAAGGGCAGAGGATTTCCTCATCTGGACTAAATTTATTGTTCCTTATTTTATGATTCTATTTCTATTTTGATTAATCTGAACTAACCTACCAACATGTTATCTCTCTCATAAGTCGTGGAGGACAATTTCAACCATGAATAACAATAACATCACATTCATCAACCTGGTGAGAAGGGATAATTCAATGATTTGAGTAGGATGAACTACTTTTTCTCCGTCAAGTTGTGAATCGCATTAATATCTGTCATTGGACATTGGGTGATTAATTCGTTGTTTTTTATTAAGGTTATAGATATACTGTTAGCTCAATTAAGAATATACGAAAATCACGTTGATATATATGGTAGCCTGGATTGTAGCTAGGGAGGCGGGCGGGGGACGGTACGGGCCATGATCGACGGCCGGATTCTTGTTAATTTACATGTATACATATAAATCGATGGTTAAATTGTCGTTTATCTAATGGATATTCAGTTCAGCTAACTAGAAAACCCACTAAATTAAGCACCGACTTTTGTTATTGTTATTCATGGTTGAAATTGTATCGGTAGCATACGACCCCTTAACTTTTAAAAATAGGTAGATGATCTCCTTTTCAGCATTTTTTAGGGGATTTTGTGAGAGAGAAAAAAAGAACGTGATTTTTGATAAACATAATGGATTAAATGCACATTTCCATACTTTGTAGGGATTAAATGCCTCCGATCAATAATTCAAAGGGATTTACTTTTATTTTCCCTAAAAATCATAGTGTTTCCTATTGTCCTGAGAAGTGTCGAGCAAATGACCATATGAGTAAGCAAAAGAATTGTTTTTTGCCAAGTCTGTCGTGATTTGGATTAATTTTGAGGATAAGAAGCATGAGCAAACCGGGTTTGGGTTTGGGCGTAATGCTCCCAACCGAACCAGTCCCATTTGCGTCAGCACGAACCGGCATATGCCCGCATCGTTTGACCCGTTCTAAAAGAACTTGTTGAATTTAATATACCCCTTCGTAAGGTCCCCTTATTCCATTTCATTGAAATGGTGGGCGGTTTAGCAACAGAACAATAGAAATCTTTCAGTTTCGGTTTGTTATTATTGATACAAGAGAAAGGGAAATCAAATTCTTTAGGTTGATGTAAGAATCTCATTGACTCTAATAGAAAACTGTTCGGTTATCTTGGTTTAAAGCTTGAGAAGGGCGTCCTCATCACAAGAATGTTACGTTAGTCAGTAAAATCTTATGGCATTCTTGGTAGGTCGGAAAAGGTAGTGAGAAGCCAGTCCCGTGAAATCTGTCTAAATCGGACCGAAATGATGTGAAGCAACTAGTTCTATTAGCTATAGGTGAGACAAGAAGGCTGGCATTGGTAGAAGTCCATAGGGTAGCTTTCCTGTACCGATCAAAAATACAACATATACGTATTCTGCATTATTCATACACCTGAATATAAATCTCGTTTTTATATCAAATCACGTCTGATCGTCCCGCAATATGTATTAGGTTGAAATACGTAATTTGCACAACCATTAATGTTTCACGATAAATTTACAAAAAATTACGAATTCTTTTCGGAATGTCAAATCAATCCGTTGCACGTGTGTCATATTTTATATCACACGAATGCCAAATCAATCCGTTGCATCCTTTTCGGAACGGATGGAGTATTTATTTATTCTCATAATGTATAAATTTAATATTGTGATCCAAATTTTTTCTTTTACGGTTAATCATTCTATGAAAATTAAAACAATCAAATCTTTTTATTTTATGATAATATCTTCTCAAATGGATGGAGGTTATAAATATATTATGAGATGGGAATGATATTTGAACGCTCGCAATCAGAAAACACACGCCATTGGTGTGGGGGCGGATCAGTTTAGTAAGTGTCCGTCAATCTAATTGCCGAATTCCTATTCCGCATAAAATATTGATTGAATGAATATTCAACAGAACTTACATTTCCTAGGTTTTTTCTGATTCATTGCAAGGATATTTCCCGTCTAATTGTAAGTCGTCCTTGTAATATCTTCGACGACTATTCCAAACTTGGTGCAGAATGGAAATATCGGAACATATGATTTGAATCCGTCAAACGACAAACAAATGGTACACGATTTTACAACAAGTTGTGTCGGGTTTCTTGTACTGGATAGCAAATATATGGTATCTATTGCATTCTACGTCAGTATCATCGAGAAGCCGATTTTATGAGTCTTAGTGATGCTTATTCGTATCATCAAAATATTCATCGTTGTTAAGCAAGTAGTTAGTGATACTACTAGTCAAGACTGCAAGCCAGGACCAACTTCGTGGCCAAACCTTGTCAATCAGCCTGCGTACACAAGATTCGAAAAAGACTCGACACTTTGATGAGTAAATTATAAATTAAGCGATGAGAAAATGGCGTGCAACCGTAAGGCTATATATTGATTAATCCTTCATCCAATAAAAAATGTAATCTTTTGATCGGATATACGTATCGATACAAAATTTGACACAGATATAACGATAATTATTGTGTAAATTACGTATTTCAACCTCATATATGTTAGAGGACGATCAGACGTGATTTGATATGAAAATAAGACTTATATTCATGTGTATACAATAATATAAAATATATATATATATTATATTTTGTTGGGACAGAGGAAATACAAGATACACAATCGATTGATCTGGATTGAAAATTTTCGTGAGAGTTAAATTCTTTTGGTACTTGTGTAGTGAAGGGATTTATTGGAGTAAAATAGAAAGAAGATAATAGGATTATTATAACAGATAAAAAATGATTTAATATTAATTTGTTTTCAAATAAAAAAAGTTAAGGATATTTAAAAAATCAAATATTATATTTTTTTTGTGAGACAACGGGAATAATATCGATGATGAGGCGACCATGACAAATATAAGCAATGAGAACCTCTCTTGTGTATAAAACACTTCCTACGTAGTAATCGATGTAGGGTTATAATGTGTCGAAAGCAGCAGTATAAATCTTGATCAGTTGGGCGAAAGCTCCACGAAGTTTTCCAGCTGATTGATTCGCTATTGATACATTTATAGTACACTGAACTTTTCTTCACCTCAAGACCCCATCGACGTATCTCTTTATATAAGTTCATAAAAGCAACAATTCGAGGCAAACGACCTTACAAGAAAATGAACAGAGGGCAAGATAACAAGCGAGTGGCAGTGCTTGTGATGCAACATGTTTTTCATCCAGCACATTTGCTATATTCTCAAACCCTCCATCTGTTCCCTACTTCAAGTGCAACGGCTGCAACCAACACAGCCAAGGCTTTCGATATCGTTGCGAAGAATGCAACGTTGATATCCACGGCGCCTGCACGCTGTCTGATCCATGCCCGCCTCCAGAGACCTCGTGGAGGGTAATACACCACCCTCTTCACGCCCATCCATTGATTCTCACCAACGAAACCTACGATACTTTCCTCTGCAATTGCTGTAAACAACCCGGGGCAGGTGTCCGGTTCCACTGCACAATGTGCAAGTTTGATCTACACGAAACCTGCGCCATTCCTGCGGGCAACCCTGTGGTCATAAACCGCAGTGTTGGAGGACCCTTGTTCCAGCAAGAAAAGCGTCCAGGATTGGTGATGCACTATCCTATTCATTGCCATCCACTGAGACTCTCCGATGAAGCGTATGCTAAATTTACGTGCAACAGCAGCCGTCAGGGCGGACAAGGCAGGCGGTTTCAGTGCACGCAATGCAAGTTTGATCTGCACGACGCTTGCGCCTCGGCTCATTGCAACCCTCCGGCGGCAAGGACTACTACCCGCGGTGTTGCGACTCCATTGCCCACTGATGGCCAGGATCAGTAGGGCGGTATTTGTTAGCTCAGTTTACAAACGCCCTGGGAGGGATCGTCTGGAATGGGGTCATGCACATCTTTGGTGCCACAGTCATGATCATGATTTCCAGGGGCAATGGTATTAACCTCGACTTCAATTTCTTCGACTTCGACTATGGGAGCTTCGACTTCTTCTATTTTTGGTGACCAACGATGTCGATGATGCTCACTTTCGCTCATCTCCTCTTTATCTTGAAAAGGAACCCTGATTACGCTTGGTGACTTTCTGGAAATGCATGTGTACTAGAAGCCTCCTGTAAGCATCTGTTTCATTCTCTCCTCAAATTGCAAGCAATTGTTCGTCAATTGTTACTAATGATGCAAGTGTAAGACAGAGAGACAAGCACCATCAATATATCAAGTAGAAGAGAGTTCATATAAACTCTAATAAACCATAATCAAGATCAACCAAGACAACACAAGTCGATACAAGCAGAAAGCTTCCCAAATCGAAAGAAACCAAAGCATGACAAGAAATTCAGCAACATATACGATTCATTGCAATGACCAATACTACGGACATTCCGAGAATCGGATGATGACGATTAGTAAAATCCTTTCGATTGTTATCTCAGGAACAGAGTTCTTGCATGAACACAATGAGCATGTCCAAAAAGCAGATCCCTTAGTATGTCTCGGAGGGCGTGGATCACACTGGATGTATATGGCATAAGACTGAGGCACTTTCAAAGAAGTGCCAGATTATTTGCGGCTAATCGACTAAAGAAATCGCATAAGAAAACACGCTCAAATGAAGAGAGATTCAAAATTGGGAGAGGCATAAGAGGGTACCAAAAGATAGAGATATCTAAAGCTTAAGGAACACAAACTCTTCAACTGCGGAGATCTCTCCGATCCGTCTCAGGGACTCATTGCTTGGCAAGTCATCAACTCCAATAGCCATGATGGCTTGCTTTCTAGGGGCGATCCGTCCAACGCTCATGAAGCTCACATTTACGTTCTCCTCGCCCAAGATGCTTCCTACCCTCCCGATCATGCCGGGCTGATCCACCTGCCTGCACAAGATGATGCTGCCTTCCAAGCTCACATCCACATCGAAGGAACCCACCATTGTCAGATGTGGGATCCCATCTTTGACTCGTCCTTCAAGCGTGATCTCGCCAGAGTCGGATATCGCGCTGGCGAATTTTGACTCCACATTGGCGATCTGAACCTGGATGGAATCTAGAGGGCTCTCGGGCGAGCCATCTAGGACGATCCGTTCTTCTGTGATGCGTAGGCCACGTTGTTTGGCTGAGAAGTCTGCATTTACCAGGTTCACAAAAGTGCTTGATATGGGTTCTATAAGACCCTTAATGATCATGGCTCGGAGCAACCTTGTGTCAAGGTCATCAGGTGCTCTTGCGGATGCATAGGTCACTTTGACGGTCTTGACACCACTTCCACCGGCTACCAGCTGGACTGCCAGTCTTCCCAGCTTCTCGGCCAGCTCTACAAATGGCTTCAGCTCTGACAGGACCTGGATTTCAACTCATAAAGAAGTCAGAAGCAAGATGCGTATTACTAACCATTCCAAACAAGAAGTCATTCCAGCAAGAATAAAGGCCGTGCATCAGGTTCAAACTTGACCAGCGGCCAAGATAGGAACGCTTTATCAAGGAAACAGAAGAAGGTAAATTTTCTAGTTTCTACTAACCCTAAGAAAAGGATGCTTTGGCAATATATCCGAATGAAAATGGCCGGTACAGAAAAGGTACGTGATGGTAAGCAACCAGATTGGCTCAAGACTTGGTGGATTCAACCATCAAGTGGAATTTCAGATCAAGAAGTTGCAGGTGCTGCATCTTAATTTCTTAATGCTTTCAGTAATGTGTGGCAGTGGTACAGTAGCATACAAAAATCAACATGTTCATAAATTACGAATTACAAGTAAAGAAATGAAAGATTTTTCCATAGCGAATCAAGAGCAAGAGAGAGATCAACTCAGAAAAATGTACCTCAGCAGGAACCATGGGAGCATTGACTGCAGTAGCAGCAAGTTCTCCTTTCAATGCACCAACAACAGCTTCGGCGATTTCAATAGCGACTCCTTCCTGCAGATCAAAGCATAAGGGAATAGGAGATGATTCGGCTGAATGAAATGGATGAGGCATGGAGGTCTATAATATATTTCATCTTCTTCTCAGATAAAAGCAATAACAACAAATTGTGCTGCGATTGGGAGTTCAAACATTGATATGGTTATTGCACACATTATTGTTTACCATCAACGGGGAATACTGTTACATCTGTTATTCATTTCCCTGTGGAGAGAGCAAATCTAGATCTAACATGGGATTCAATCATGAACGAATAAGCTCACCTGCGCTTCAATGGTACTAGCACCAAGATGTGGAGTAACAGTCACTCTCTCATGCTGGACAAGCTTGCTGTCCTTTGCTGGTGGTTCTTCTGTGAAAACATCAAGCGCAGCCTGGAATAGAATACATCAAATTACTCCACATTTACCAATACAAGCAACAAAGTTCACGTGTTTCAACCTTTTCATGCAGGTGGTTCTCTAGTGATCAAATGGATTACCTGAGCAACAATCCCAGTATCCAGGGCCCTCACGAGAGCCTCTTCATCAATCACACCACCTCGAGCGACATTCACAATCCTGACTCCTTTCTTCATCTTAGCGAAGGTTTCGTCATTAAGTATCTTTGATGTGGCGGGAGTCAGAGGCATGTGAAGAGAGACAAAATCTGCCGTTGACAAAGCCTCATCAAAGGAAACAAGCTCAACTCCGATAGCACGAGCACGATCTGCCGGGGCATACGGGTCATGAGCAATAACATGCATGCCAAGACCCTTAGCACGCCTTGCAACCTCTGATCCAACTTTTCCAAAACCCAGAACGGCAAGTGTTTTCCCAACAAGCGAGACTCCTACGTATTTGCTCCGTTTCCATTCCCCTAGATAAATGGGAAAAAATAGGTACCTTTACACACTTAAATGATTTCAAAATTCAGCATTTCCCAATAATGACCACACCTATAGACCTACATGCTAAATAGGAGAAATAGCATCCAAGCAAGCATAGATTTAAAGCTTTTCCTACCAGGAAAAAAACTTTTTGCGGGAAAGAGCAGTTAAAAAAAGAGCAGAATTTCCGGTCACACTTCAATTATAAATTGAGAAGACACACATTCAAATGTTTCAGGTCTCATAGTCATCAAATGCAACCAAAAACATCGATGTAATCAAGTTCCAAATTACTAATATTCATTGATTCTTCCCTCCAATCACAACCATATCCACCAAAATGAGCTCAAGATTATCCAACAGCTTATTTACCATAGAAGTCACAGTGATATGTGACCATAGACGTTCTTATGGACCATAAGTTTTCGAATTCCGGTACCAATGCTAAATCCCTCTAGATTATCTGGTGACACATAACTTAACAGAATTCTCAATCCCTACTACAGAATCCAGTTTGCCGAATAAAACTAGTCAGATAGATGAAACGAAACCACTCGACAGGGAAAAATTGATCGAAATAACAATAAAGTCATCACCGTTCAAGAGAATAATCATACATAGTTGACCTATTTCCCAGTGATAGATCTTCAAACAAGTCAAACTCCTACATGTTACAACTAATCAATACTGTTGTTTAGAGGCAATCAATGACTGCAGATTACTGCTATTAAACCTGTGGGTTCCAACTCAAAACCAATCGACTAAGAGTGGAGTAGCAATGGATCTATATATGCACTTGTTATGTGTTCGCCTAGCTGATGTGGGTAAACTATTCTCAGCAGCTGAGAATCAAATCATTCAAAAGACTGCTTCTTCACATCAAACCCTAACCCTAACCCAGAACCATCTCCTATTCTCCTTCAATTCAATCCAATTCCAAGCACAAGCTATTCGACGAAATGCTAAACTCATAATAATCACTCCATCCAACCCTCACCAGCCTTCACCGACGCATCCGCCTGCGCAACATTCCTCGCCATGCTCGCCAGCAACGCGATCCCATGCTCCGCGGCGGCGACGGTATTCGCAGTCGGCGCATTCACAACCAAGCACCCGTGCTCCGTCGCTGCCGCCAGATCCACATTATCGATCCCCACCCCCGCTCGTCCCACCACCTTCAGCCTCCCGCCCGACGACTCGAACACCTCTCGCGTCACCTTCGTCCCGCTTCGGACAATCAGCGCGTCGCAGAGCGAGATCTTGGTGATCAGTTCCTCGGGGCTGAGGTTGTAGGAGCAGTCGACGTTGGCGTGGAGTTTTAGGAGGTCGAGGCCCGCGTCGCCGAGTTTCTCGGAGACGAGGATCGTTGGTTTCGAGGAGAGGGAGGCGGAGATGGTGAATCGCGGTGACGTGGAGAGGTGGCGCGTGGGGGAGATGGAAGAGAGGTGGCGCGTTGAGTGGAGGCGGAGGAAGAGAGGGTGAGGGGAGAGGCGTGTGGCGGAGAGGCGAGTGAAGGTGGCGCGTGGAGTGGACGCGGCGGCGGTGGTGGGTGAGGCGGCGGTTGCCATTGATTTGCGGATCTGAGAAAGTGGAGGATGTGAGTGGGGGGAGTGGGGATCGTTAGTTGCTGTTAGGAAAGTCTCATGATTTTTTTCATGAGGGTGTTCGGAGCAATTGGTGCGTATCTCGACTAATTCTTCGAACATTGACAAGATATTCCCCATTAATATCGAGTAAAATTTTGACGGAAATCAATGGACGTGATCAATCTGGATTTTGAAGATAGTTGGTTGGATTCTAACCCAAATCTTTCAAGAAGAAGGTTGAGTCGAACATCACTGGATCATTCTTTTTTGAATGTGTATATTAAATTTATATGAAGTTTAATTAATTTTTTTTTAATGATAATGATATGTAATTGGGATTTATGAGAGATAAGGAGAGAAGAAGGAAGGAAACAAAAAAAAATATTATAAATATTTAGACTAACCGAGCAAAATATTGTAAATAAATTAAGACTTATAAAGTAGCTGGATAGATTGTGAATGATTTTTGAACAAAACCAAGTAGTCTGTATTTTCTACACGTATGAATACAGCTCTCGTTTTCATGTCAAATCACGTCCGATCGTCCCGTAACATATATTAAATTAAAGTACATAATTTACACAACTATTAATATTTTACGATAGATTATAAAAAATTACATTTGAATGTCATTATACACATGTCAAATTTTATATCGATATGTATACAAAGTTTATCAATAATATTTTTTCTGGGACAAAAGAAATATTTTTTTTGGATTATCCCATCAAATTATAACATTTCCTCAATTATTAATTTTTTCCATACGAAACCATCACATTATTCATACTTACGTCAGAGCAATGCACCCATACATCCTTTCTTTTTCTTTTTCTTTCCGCATTCCTCCCTCTCACACTTACTCACAAAAACAACTTTGTTTTTTTTTCTTAAATTCAGTACATATATAAATTATCAAGACCAATGAAGTGATTATAACTTGTGCGGACGGGTGAAAGTAAGCACCTTCTCTTGTATACAAACAAAGGTGTAGAAATACAGCCTCGTCTAGACCTACTTTTCACACGTAGTCCTCTCTTCGGCCGACTATCAGAAATCCTGAAAGGATGTATTTAATCTCAGGGAGAGATCTTATCTAAGAAAATGTGCAACACATCAAAGAAACCCCAACTTTCCTACCCATCAACATAGTGTGAGTACAACAGATTCAATGTTGAAACAAGTATCTGTCACGACGGTGATTCGTCGAACTGAGGTCAGAACCTGGACATCTCCTCACAAAGTTCACCAAATCACACAACATGGTCAATGTAACTACACGCAGCCAAACAATATCATCAAAATATCACACTGGTTACGGAACAAAATTATCTGCCTGGATCATTGGCGATGGCTCAAGCTCCAGTCTACCATGAACAAAAACAGGCCAAACTGTAAATATATGTCACACTCCCTTGACAACCTAAGGCTCCAACTACACCAACTTCCAAAAACCCAATACGAAAAGCTAAAAGATCATAGACATGTTTTGACCAAAAAAAAAGGATCATAGACACGGAACTTACAAACTCATAATCAAATAGGAGCATCTGCAGTTTCCATATTATATCTGCAAACTTGCTGCATCAATCAAACACCACTCAGCTAATACTTCGGAGATGTGGTAACCAACTCGAGGCAGGAAAGAGCTTCTGAGTAAAAGGCAGGTCATCTCTTCAGTAGCAGTAAGAACAAGGTCACCATGGGCAAATATTGCAAGCACTAATTAACAACATGAACCAGATCGATGCAACAAGTACCAACTCTTAGATTAAACTCAAATCCAACTTTTCAAGCACACGGGCTGAAAAAGAAATTTGACTGCATAAACCTGCAGATAATAATGAATCGTGGTAAGATAAACAAAAAAGTCATGAAGAGCTAACTTGACATGCTTAAGCCTTCAGACAGGTTAAGTGATTGAATAGCAATCCAGTATCGAAGATGGAAATTAAAATTATTTAAACTGGCCTTCAGAAGACCAACCATGCATGTATGATCAAACAGACATGAGAGAGTTATCGAGGATATTTGGATGCTCAGTGTTCTAATCCCCCCTCCTCCCCCACCCCACTACCAACGGAGTTTACTAACTTAATCACATTATGAGGTTGTCCTTGAGGGAATTGAAACACCAGAACTTCATTATGGATATCTTGAAACAGTTCATCAAAGTTACAGAAGCATGTGTCTCTTGAAATGGAAGGGCGGTAGCAAAACTTGCACAAATGGAAATCATGATTCTTTGGTGAGATCTAAGTAAACAAGATGATGTTGACCAATCTGCTACTGGAACATACACCTAAAAAGTGAGATAGGAGATGGAGCGAACAGCAGAACTGCCCCCAACAACCTCCGTTCGTAATTTACAGCATAAGCAGAATTCTCACATTGACCAATAACCTCATGCATGCTAATTGGATTTCATGGATCAAAGCTTCATGTTTTGGTTGCGCTAATAGAAAGGACATATTGAAGTCTAATTTATATTGCATCCAATGATGCAACAAGGCAAAGCAATGCTCAAGCAGAAACCCCCGTGCAACATAATAGGGACACACTTTAACGTAAAAAATATAGAACAATTGCACTCATAAGAACGGAGAGGGAGATAGAGACGTTACATTCATGCTACTGAGTCTTTTGCTTTGTTCTATATACACCACTCGGAAGCTTTCTCAAAACAGTTTCATCAACCCTCCTGTATTGTGCTTGAATCACTTTCAGGGCTAGGCTTAGCTTATCATCAACCTCACCCTGGAACTTTTCATACAGAACAGGCACCGTAAATGAAAGGAGGATACCTACAGAAAAAGTAAACAGGCCAATTCATCGATGGCAAAACAAAAGGCCAATAAGTGCCAAAAAAGAGAGAAAAACTGACCTATATAGACAAAGGTGAGAAAATTGCAGAAACTACCGACATAGGAAACCCACCACAATGTTATGGCAACCTATGATAGGAAAGATAAGCATTATTATTAAGACAGCACTAAGTAAATATCATAAAAGAACTATTCATCTCATCTCACAAACCATA
>JAOVYX010016622.1:0-24182 GCA_035668315.1 Drosera spatulata
AAAATAATAATTTTATTTTTGTGAATGTATGAGATAAAAAAATGACGGTGGATGAATTAATGTAAAATAAAATAAGAATAATTTAATATTTTTATATAAAAAAAATTAATTAATAAAAAAAGATTACAATTTGAATAAAATGATCAAAAAAATATTATAATTTGAATAAAACGAAAAAAATTATTCTTAAAATATATCATTTTAAAAATTTAATTTTAAAAAAATATTATCAATAAATTTTAATTCCTATCAAATACCACCCGTCAGCCTAATTTTTTGGGGATATCCCCCCGCCCTCCTCCTCGTCTCCGACTACATCCCTCTCACTCCCCTCTCCGCCGCTCAGCCCCTTCAATCTCCACGCCACCAGTCACCAACCACCACCGCGAGCCACCTCAATCCCTAGCTGCCAGCCGCCGTCGTCCCGCCGCTGACGAGCTTGCAATCGTTGTCGTCCATCGAAATGCGAGTAATCACCACCGTCGATGACTCACCGCCCTCCGCCACCAACAACCACGCTGTCGTCGTCGCCATCGATGCCGCCGATGTAGCGGCGGCGATGAATAAAGGGTCTTGAGTCCAGGCATTTAAAAAACGAAAAGGAAATTACCTCTGCTTGCTTGTCTCATCTGGATCAAAATAATAGAATGGTCTAAAACCATAAGCTCTGTGAAGAAGGCTTCCACTTGTTCGAAGGACTCTATCTATCTATATGTGATTTCTCCTGGCTCGATCAAGCGAGTAATCCTCATCTACGTTGCTTCATTCTGATTCCTGCACCATGTATGGAAAAGCACTAGATCCTCTCAAGTCCTCTAAACCACATGCCATCAAGCAATTCTTCATATCAAGACAAGGTTTCACTTGCAGTCCCTTATGCCCAATTTTCTCATCAACTTGAATGAAAGCATTGAAATCATCAATTACAAGCCAAGGGCATGGAAGAGCATGATTGAATTGCACTAAAGAGTTCCATAATCTAACCCTCTGGGCTTTGGTGTTCAAGACATAGATAAAGGATATATTGAGAAGTTGTTGTGTGCTAAGCAAGCGTACTTCACAATGCAGGACTTGATCGTTGCCATCAATGAAATTTCACCTTCCATACGAAAGGATTTCATCCCATCCATATTCTCCAATTAAGAGTAAAATAATAGTTATTAAGATAGTTTCAATCCGGACAAATAGTTTTAAAAGTTTTATTGAACTTTTAAACCTTCACACAAATCTCTAACAGGTCAACTAAAATTATTTTATTTATAAAAAAAAATACCTAGCGACTGTTTGTTTATCAATTTCTTAACACCCCTCACATTCCGTACTCCAATCATGAGGGTATTAACCCTGTAAATGGGCTAAAAGCTACTCCATCAGCTGATGAATCTCATTACTTATAGTAGGGTCTTCTTCAACAAGAGTCATAGGTTGAAAACCAGTTTCACTCCTTCGCTATCTACCGTCACTCTTGACTACAATCCATTCAACATCCTATGAAACTGCATTCTCTTTCTCAGTAGCGCCTTTTGTCAAGGATCCCTTTGATTTGGTATCCTTCTTATTAACAGAAGAGTTTTTACGCATTGTCCCAGATTGCACAGCCACCTTAGGTCTCCATATCTGTTATTGCTTTAAACATATTCTATATTCATTCTCCTTATTCCCCCAACTTGAGCATCGTTTACACTTTAAAGAAAGTCATTCGTAAAGGACCTATTGAACACAACTCTTCAATAGGCTCCTTATTCACATCCACATCCACTAATACTCTGGGATATGTAATCCTACTCTTCATAGCAATCGGTACGCACATACATCTCTTTCAACCTTTCCGGCAAGCTTCCCCATACAAATTTACTCCAGAATTGAAGGTCAAGGCTAGGAATTATATCTATGTTGACACTTTATCAATCATCTCTTTATCCATTAACGTCCAAAGTTTGTTGCTCATACGATAAACGTTGGTTAAGTTCAAAAGATGTGACTTGAGAGAAGAGATGTTTATTCTAATAAAAAGGTGCGACTCTATGTTAATGGATGTCTCTTCTTCTATTATAAATATCAACCTTTGGAAGTCATTTTTTGAATGACATTCATGATGAGACTCCAACATTAAAATCCTCCTTGTCCTACACATTGTCTAGCATGTGTCGTTCAAGTTCATATGTTGTCGTTCATGAGTCTCGTTTATATGAGAGAGAGTTCAAAACACGAGTAGGTACGTCGTGTACTTGAATTTGGAGTGTTCCTATTCGAGTATGATTAGTCGTATCTTGAAAGACGATTGTCGTAATACTCGTAAGCATCAGAACGGGACAAAATCATCTTAAGAAAAACGAGTCTAACTCACGCCTTGACTATAATTCCGATATTGCATACTTTGTTGCGTTCCTTGTCGTTTTGTATTAACGTTTCATATCCTCTTTTTCCTTCTTCCCAACTTTCTCTATTTTAGGGTTCTTCGAATCTGTTTTCACCTCAGCCCCTCGATCACATTGTCCTCCATCGTGTCCCTTTTCTTTGGTCGTCCTCGATGTCCATCCATCACCACCAAGAAAGAAGACATCGGAGATCGCCCCAACATCGAGAGGAAACCCTCACCAATCCTACTTCTTAACTTTTTTCAAACCATTGTTATTATTTTTTCCCTCCAAAACCATGACATTTTCATGGAAGGAGTAGATAGGAATTGAAATTATAGTGAAGCAAAACATATTATTTTCATTATTTAAAAAAAAAACATACTCCTTTTGTTCCGATTTAGATGCAATCATTTGATCCGATAGGAGATTTTATGTGTATATTGAATTTTTATGAAAAAATAATATTTTTTTAGAGATAACGGGATTTATTATAATAGTTGTAAGAGAAAATAATGAATATAATTTAAGAGATAGTGATTATTTTGTATTTTTTTTTATAAAAAATTATTAAAAATGAAAAATTATAGATAAATTAAAATATTCTAATATAAAAAATTATATGTATATTGGACCAGGAGAGTATTATTTTCATGTTTTGTTTTTCTGTCCGCCTGAGAAACCCAATCGATAATCTAACCGCAGGGGTCCAATAGCAACTCAGGCAGCCATGGCCTCCGTCGTCGACCACCCTCGTCGCATACTCCGCAACTTCATCCCAATCCAACTTTGCAAGGTCTCTTCCTTTCCTTCATCATCAATCAACCCTTTCTTCTTCGATTTGTGATTTGTGTGATTGATTTGATTGTGTGAGTCAGGAATTGGAGTTCATTCACAAGAGCAACTGCACGGTGGGCTACAGACCAGCCGTGTTTTCGACCACCCTTTCTCATCTTATTGCCACCCATTGCGCTCACCTCGTCGTCCCCTTCGTGTCACTCCGAGGTAGTTTAGTCACTCTTCCCCTTTCATCTTCATACCCTACCCTGTTTTTTTTTTATTATTAAATATTTGCCTTGTAATTTTCTATTTTATTTAGACGGTTCTGATATGTTTTGGATTGATTTTATCATGAGTATCATTATTGTTGTTATTTGCAGAGCAGTTAAAGGAGAAAGTGGAAGAGGTCTTTGGCTGTGAGTTCGAGCTCTTGATCGAATTCACTGGTTTAATCAGGTGACTTCCGGGAAGTAGAATGCTGATATTTGATCGGATTCAAGTGCAGGATTTTTTATTCAGATTCACCTAGAATTTCAAGAGGCTACTTATCACGCTTCAGGATACATCCAATATAGGAGGATCTTGTTTTCAAGAACTGAGAAAGTTTTTTTTTTTTTTTTTTTTTTTTTTTTTTTTTTTTTTTTTTTTTAAATAAATTAAAATTTTTTTTTTTTTTTTTTTTTTTTTTTTTTTTTTTTTTTTTTTTTAACGTTCATCACCCTAGGGTCATGCAAGCATATTTCATGCCAAATCCTAGACATGAGCAATGCATGAAGTAGTCAAAATTAGTTATATGCAATGCTTTCATGACACTGAATAGCCGAAGTGCATGCCAACCTCTAAGCAAGATTTGGTATGTCCAAGGATAAAATTGATGGATCATATTTGTTATCAGCTGGACCAAAGGAGCTAGCATTGGATGGCATAGTGATGATAACAGACCTTATCTTAAGCAGCGTGATTTCACGGTGAGTTTCTGTTTATTTTGTAATTGGTCGGGCCCTTTTGTCGCTGCCCTTGTTGTTCAAAATTTTCTAACTGAGTGGATGATTGGACTGACGAATGTGGAAAGGCAGTCTGCTATCTGAACAATTATGGGGAGGATTTCCAAGGTGGAGCCTTTCATTTTCAGGAAGGGGAACCGGCGTCTATTTTACCCATGGCTGGTGTAAGTCTAACTATTGATTATGATATCACATGGTTGTATTTTATGGTTAATGTTTACTGTCGAGAACACCACTTCTTGGTTGGTTTTCACTCTTGTAAAAAGATGTGCGGACTTTGAAGTTTCATTTTGTTGAGGTTGTCGACTATTTCATATCCACGATGGATGTGAGTACTGGGTTGGCACGGGCCTTGCCTCGGTGATTTCCAGATAGATTTTTTTTATTAAAAATATATTTTTTATGGGTCTATAAATACACCCATATTATTATACATACATATCAGTTTTTAGGGTTTGAGTTGTGATCTAATACGATCTGTAATCCGTTATTCACATAGTGCTTTGCTATCTTGGTTTGTGGTGGTGTCCTTGTGGGGTTTTTCTCCCGGTGTTCGGGTTTTCCCGCCCTAAATCTCGTGTTATTGTTATTGATGGTCTTGATCTAGCATTTTCAAATCTTTTACATCTTTCACATCTTGACTTATATAAGTGCTCCTCCTTCAAACATTTCAGGATGTAGTTATGTACACAGCTGATAGCCGAAACACACATTCGGTCGACGAGGTAGCTTTCTAGTGGTTGCTATTCCTTTATTCTTGAAGTCTCTTGTGGAGTACTCTATTGTAGTTTTGTCATCCATCTCTGACATATGTATTTGGAGGCTGAATTAGTTAAGTTATTGATGTCAAAAGTATTGGGTTTTCTCCTGGTAAATCTTACTCCTATGTTTGTTTTTGGGAAGCCTTCTGTCTTGGCATCAGTTCCTTATCATGGATAAGAAAAAGAACGCTGTTCTCCACATGACGGCATGCTCCATCTTGTCCTCTGTTCTGGTGGTCTGTCAACCATATATTTTCTTTTGATTGGAAGCAATACATTCAATTTGGATTTTCCTTTGCATGTGCAATTCCAGTATCTTAGCTAATGGGAGCACTGAATCTGAGAACCCTGTTGAGAAAGTTCTTGTTATAGGAGTGAGGCGGCAAATTTAATTGAACTTTCCACTTGCCGTAGTGCTACTGCAGTGCCATCTTTCCGTGCTTCATATGGACTGTAACATATCCTGAATTGCATCCTTCTATCTCTCTGGTTCAAACTTCTAAGTTCTTGGCGTTACTGTCATGTTTCAGATTACAGGTGGGGAGCGGCTTACTTTAACATTATGGTTCAGCCATAGTTGTTCTCACGACGAGGATGTGAAACTTATTTCCCTTCTTTCCCAGTGCACGCTGGATGAGTTGAACATGGAGCCTTGTTTGAATATTCCATTTCCTGCATCAAACAATATGTATTGGTTTGCTTCCGATGATATTTCTGATTGCCAACAAGGATGTGATGTTCGCTATGCAAGATTATTGGCTTTAGGATTCAATCTACATTCTTGCGAAAACGATAGTAGCAATTTGGAATTGATTTCATCTAGTGACGATGCGTCAGACCTCCTAATGAAGCCACTGTGGTTGGTAAGGGAAGATGAGATGTTCACAGAGAAATTTGTCAACATATTGCATGCCCTTCAGGTAATTTCTTCTTGCCATGGATATTGCTGTAAACGGGTTGACTAGCCCTCCAGGTCTTCGTACAAGGATGCAGATCTCTTAAAGGTCTTGCTTTCCCTATTATGCTTTTCCTCTATTCTGTGCAGCTCCCAGTGAATGTTTCAAGTATGGACTATGGAGTACCATAATATTTATAGCAGCGAACTTCTCTTTTAAGAATTTACATATGACTGGAGTTTGATTATTATGCTTTCATGTGGTGGATCTTGATATGCTTTGATACTCTTGGAGAAGAGTGTAAAGCTGTGGATTTTGATTATTATCATATTATGACTGGATTTCGATTATTATGCTTTCATGTAGTGGAAATTGATACAACAGAGAACTTGCAAGGCTTATCTCTTCGAAGAGAAAGAGAGCTGAAAGCAATCACCTCTTCTGAAAGAGGACTTGGGTGGAAGCAGGGCCTCTACGCCTTTTCCCTGCATTAGGACTTCCCCTCCTAATATAGCCTTTGAAAGCAGTAAAAAAAGAAAGTCAACCTTTCACTAATCGACTGATAATAAATAGCGGATAAGGCTAAAACAAGGGTGGATACTCTACTCACTCACTCATTAAAAAACCTATCACTCTCAGAGGTTCTGACGATCGGATAGGAAATCGACTCTATCTATTGATGCGGGAAAGGCAGTTGAGGTTGGGCAATATTATCATTTCGAGAAGTGTGTAAAGCTGTGGAAGTAGTGATTATAAGCCTTTTAGTTTACCTGAAATATGGATTTTGTTGAGTAGTTCAGCACCCGTCACACACACACATACCCCAAACTTATTTTGCATCAGGAAGATAACGATGACAGATTCGTTTAGAACTTGTATGTGAGTACCTTTTTTTCCTTTTTAACTGCTCTTCCTTTCACAGGTTGTGCAGTTCTATTTTTGGAGGGAATCAGAGCTGGAGGGTTTTATACCGAAGAAGAATATTAAGAATCTTATAATACCAATATCTGCAGCACAAAGAGCTAAAATCAATACATTAAAGAACTTGTTGATGAAGGATCAACAACTTCTGGAGGCAAGCTTCAGCTATTCCGATTGGGATCGAAAGAAGCGAGACCGTTTTAACTGGGTGAGCTTCTCTGGTGCAGTAGCAGCATGGGAAGCTTATACATGTAAGCTTCATAGAGAGATGGTGTTGAGTCTCGATCGCTGGAGATCACATAATTCAATTTTCGCCATTTGTCTATAGAGAGGCCAGACTCCTGGAAGCATGAGATTAACTGGGAAAGGCCTATCCAGAAGTATTCTTTTGTACATTTACATGGCGATGACAATAGCTATATGTTTCACGACAAAGTTCATGTTTTTCATAATCCAAGGTCATCGTTATCTGGAAAGATTGTTTATTGTAAGAGACAGATGTAATGGGACGAAAGCGTCTTATAAAATTTCCTTCGGACAAGGCAGACACTGTTAAGTTTTGGGTTAAATTATATAATGAAAAAAAAAAAGAAAAGAAAATCTGAACATGTTATGATGAGGATTAAACGCCATCTAACCTACGGATTTCATTGTATGTCCTTCAACTGTTACAAGGCCAGAGAACATATGGCTGTAGTATTTTGGCTGTCTTCCCTGGACACATTGTGATGTATAATCTTCTCTCTCAATCTTAATTAGTATTTCCTCTCAATATTTTCTTATTCGAGTCGTTTTAAAATATAACCAACATATCTTAATAACATTTTCACATAAAAATATCAAAATAAATCATCATTTGTTACACTACATCATTATCTCATTCCTTCTCTTCTCTCATTATCTCTTCTAAAACTCACTTATATCTCATTATCATTAAAAAATATTCGTTTTTCTTTAAATCCCATAAAAATTCAATACATATATAAATTCGCATATTGAGTCAAACCGTTCGTTATATTTTGAAACGAGATAGGACTATGGTTACTCTTTTTCGCTTTGCTAGACCCTAGAGGAGTATGTTGATTGTCGAAATCCTTCCTGTCATACCTGTCAAACATCAGTTCGTGAATTAACAAAATAACGGTCATCCTTCAATCATTAATCTACTTCATCTATTATTGAATTGCATGCGTTCCAAAAACGGTGAAACCAAGTATCCATCTTTGCAAGTTACTCCATATAATAGAGAGTTTTGCATACTGACGTTAGATAGGAGAAAAGATATACAAGTTAATGATGTATCATAGGACTGTTTAGTTGGTTTAGACATTGTTTGGTTACTATTTTGTTGTTTGTTATTTGTTTTCGTTTCCATATCCCTGTCTGCAGGAGTGGCGCATCACGCCGGGACCAATAGCTTGGTGACTGCCAAGATGAGAGATAAGGGTATGAACGTGCAAAGGTTCCAAAGTTGTGTCTAGCTATGGGATCGAACGAAACTGTGAAAATCCTAATCCAATGATTGTGCCGCCTTTGTTTAAGCATCCTCCACCCATGGTTTTCTATCCATGACCTCCGATCGGTTTGATGGGATATACTGGCGGGTTATCATACAGATTCTAGATGAACGGTATCATTGTCAGCTGAGTTTCGGTTGCTCTTTGAAATCGTTGGAAGTGACTACTATTGTTAGGATTTCTAGTTTTGTGCAGTAAAAGATTTTGTTTTGTACTATGCTTAGGCAGACTCCAATGTGGATGCTTTGATATATCCACAGGCTTGAGATTTTACATTTTAGTTTAGAGGTTCTGCTAGGTTTCAAAATGCATCATCACAAAAAGAGCATAGAAGAGCTCTCGAGGTTCTCTCCTTTCTCAAAGTTGTTGATTGTGATATCATAGGAATATAGAAATTCCAAAGCATTTTGTGTCAGTGCTTCAAATATAATGTTCATTTGTTTGAGTATAAACTTAGTTTAGGAGAAATTTGTACTACTAGTCCACTATGATTCTCGGTTGATATATTGGTGTGTAATGTTTATTTGTAAGTACCTAATCTCGTTTTTCTTTTTTCTTTTTTCTTTTTTTTCTTTTTTCTTTTTTCTGTTTTTTTTTTTTTTTTTTGTTCGAACCTAATCTCGATTTTTAATCCATGAAAATTTTGTTGCTCGTGGTGGAGAATGATGGCTTAATTTAACCCATATCATTCTAAGTATATAACACAAGTATAGGAGTTTTTTTTTTTTTTTGGATACTTCACGTGTTCACTTTATACATCTCGCATGCCTATTGTTTTAATTCATGATGACTTAATATTGATCATTAAAAAACTTTATCATTACTAAACATATGAAGAGTTAGGTCAATCAAATTTAGCTAGAGCATCATAAAACATAATCAAGCATTATTGAAATCCTAAAAATAAATCATTTTGAGTCAATCATCATAAAAAACATATAATGTTTTCTATTGGCTTATATATGTCGTATTTCTATTGGTTCATTTAATGATAAAATAATATTGATCATCAAATTTTGTTTAATAATTATTAAACATGTGAAGAGGTAAGCCATCCCAATTTAGTCTAAGCATTATCAAGTATTATTGAAATCTTAAAGACAATCATATTAATACAATCATTAAGTCTCATATCGAATACCGTTGTAAAGAATATGAGACGAAGTGAATACTATATTAGCTAAAAACAAATAAACATGTTGGTGGCGCATGCTATATGCTCTAGAACAATTACTTTCCCGTTTCAATTATTTGCTATGTTCTTAAAATCTTTTAAGGTTAATACTAAACAACATTTTTTTTTGTTGGATTAAAATTGATTCTGTGTAACTACAGGAGTGAGTTACAATTAACTAGAATCAACCATTCATTTATATGGTAGTGAATGAAAATCTTCACTAAACGATGTTAATTTACTATCGAATAATTTAATAAGATGTTCACATATGAAAAGATAATAAGACGTTTATATATGAAAAGGATCTACTTATCCATAAAAAAATATCTATATTAACAATATATGTTTATTATCATGATGGTCTCATTATGTCGAAAGGTTAGTTTTCTATTGATAAATTAAGGGTAAATGAGTACATCAAGCCAATTGAGAGGGGATCTTATCTACCTGACATGTACAAAATCTCCTTCTGACTATCCAAATCTCTACTAAATGGGGTGATGGGTGTACAGGTCGGATATTTTTCATTCAAAATGATAATCTTTAAAATGATATATTTATATTTAAATTTAGATATTTTTTTTGGATTTCATTTAATGTGAAGACTATTAAAAAAATACATCTAATTAATTATTAATTAGACCTAATCATTTTAATTAGATGATAAAAAAAAATAGATCTTGATTAATCATTTTGAATACTACAAATAGAGTTTATTTCTAAGATGTTAGGTATATATTTTTAATAGTTTTTTTTTTTAAGTGATGAAAACCTCTCTTTCTTTCTTTATATTCTCTTTTTAAAATAAGTTTAATTTACTTTGTTTATTTCGATGTTTCTCCTCCAACGAAATCAATCTGAATATCTCGATGAATCGAAGAATCGATTCAACCTGCACAGACACTTGTTCTATCACACGGTATGAATGAATTGTGCCCATATATTGGTTGTCTGCAGATTATGATTGGTACTACTATTAATATTCAAGCATTCATCACTTTTCATGCCAAACCTCTTAAATTTTAGGCCTCTTGCTTTGACGCTCTTATGCACGAATATGACTAGAATGCTAGGAAAGAAACACAAATTCGACAATTCGTATCCTCGATATTCCACCGCTATTAAGCAAATCGTACAAACCAACTCATGGAAAAAGGCAATGCAGTAATGCACCCTGGGGTCAGGGGCCAAACACGAAAATTATGATCCTTTGACTAATACAAAGAATCAACATAAAACCGTTAAACTGAATAACTTGACTATCACAGCAGCTGTTGAGCATGATCAAGGGGCGATCCTGAGTGGATCACGGGGGTACAAAGATGTTTTCCTTATATTGTTGAGGGCGCAAAACAGCATGACCACTCGCTCCAGACCAACTCCAAATCCACCATGAGGGGGTGCCCCATACCTGTGTAGCACAAAACTCCACAAAATAAAGATAGGAGAAACACAAGAAACTATGCTTTTCTTACATCGTCTAGAACAGAAAGAGCAGGACATATCCCCTAAACCGACTCCAAAGCCACAATGAGGTGGTGGCTGCACAATCCCAATCCCAAAAATTCCCAGATGCATCACGATTCGTGTGAAAGTTTGTTACCAGAGAAAATCCCCAGTTCCCTACTAATAATCTGTCAAAGGCAAAATGCCATAGATCCTAAGTTTCGCATCCCTAACTCAAGTTAAATCAAGTGTTACAGAGAAAACGACCACCAACTTAAATGCTATTAACCTAAGTTGTGAGGATTTCTTTGCAGCATACAGAGTTATTCCAGTTGTCTAATAGGAGTTATTCTAGTTGTCTAATAGTAGGTTAAATGAACTTTTAATTACGACTCACAGTTCCAAAAAATGTTTCTGGAAGTCAGAACCAAAAGGGGATTGAAGATCCCAGTAAAATAGCTCCTAACGTTCAGAAAATCAGGCATACCCACTATCACTAAAGATCAGAAGCAAAGATGATGAGGTCCAAGGGATTGAGTACGGAAACTTTACCTGAAGGAATCAATGTAGGTGGAAATAGTCTTGACATCTATCCCGCATGATTCTGCTCGCTGCTTTAAGAACTCTGGGTCATGTACACGCTGAGCTCCTGATATTATTTCCTCACCTGGTACAAAGGGAAGAGGGAAGAGAACAAAGATAAACGATACAGAAAGCAGCAATCACTTGGCAAAGGGGCGAAAAAGATTAACCAACATCCTCAATCAACACAACTAACCTCGAATGAAGACATCAAATGAATTGCTATATGCCGGATCATCATAGCATGGCATGGTGTAGAATGGCCTAACAGCCAGTGGATAGCGGTGAAGAATGTAGAACTCTGTCCCATACCTATTATTCAGGAACAAACAAAATAAAATTCAAACAGCCACAGATAGAACCTTTCTAGGGCTCGACAGAGTGGCATAGAAAAAAGGACGATCGATGTCTATTCATCCTAAAAGCTAACTTCATCTCATAAAGAAAAAGAAAAAAAGAAAAAGAAAGTTCAAGGCACTCTTCTACTCTGTTTATGCACTAATCCTATTCAAAACAACATTCTTCACTAATGATAGTTGCATAGATAATCAAAAGGACACGTTACTTACTTCTCAAAGACAAGTTGTCCAAGTTTCCGTTCCGATTCTGTATTAAGGTCCCCAAGAGGATCCACCTCTACGCCAGCTTCCTGCAAGAAAATGGCAGTCACAGGCCAATTATAAGAAACCGGAAAGAAATAAAATTCACAACTTGAACAAGTGACTTGAACATAAAATCCTATTATAATGAGTACTATTAAGGGTACATGGTGGCTATTTATACAAAAACCTTGGAATAAATAAAGGCATGTACCCAAGTATGATGGAATAAAAAGGAGCATGCATATCTTTAATCATGATCTTATACATGAGCTATCATCAATAGCTCTGCCACCATCAAATAGTACACAGAACAACACAAAGAGAGAACCTGATGTCAATCATATACTAAGAAACAATAAAAAAATTGGTATATCCATTGATATACATTCGCTGCCAGAAGGGCCACAATAATACTAAGAAATTCTAAGGTTGTGACCAATCATATACATTGAATAAAAAAAACTAAAATCGGATTCAAGCGCCAAATACATTATCATCATCACCTGAAACACCAAGTTAGTCTGTGATGGAAAAGGTAATACTATCAGAGCTTCAACCAGGTTGACATTAATAGTTCCATGAATGGGGCCTCATATGGTTGGGAAAGTGGCTATTTGCATCACATGTTCCTTGATTGCAGTGTCACAGAATACGAGTAAATAGAGCTAATTTAAAATAAAAAAACAAAAAAAACAATGGTCTCTTACCTTGAGCATCTCAACTCCCTCCTTGAATGTCAGCTTCAAAGTCTTGCGTAGATACTGCAAATTCATGTTTTTAAAAAAAGAATCCAGTTTTAAAAGGAGAAAGTATTTTATGCAAATCTTAGATAAAGTAAGGTACAATTGCTTGACAAAAGGATGATACACTGATCAGCAATTTAGGTTATACCTTCAAAGGGTCAAAAGGATACTGCCTTCCAATGCTTTCGAGCTCTTTCTTGCAGCTTTCATTGAGACTGTCAAAGATTGCTACAAATAAACGGTCCACAACATCCATAACCTGTCAAGAGAACGGAACTTCCTAAGAAAAAAAATTCAAAAGTCAATAAGATTGTATGCACTTGATAATATATCAAATAAGAAAGCTTGCCTCAGAATAGTGCTCGTCAATCTCCATTTCAACATCAAGACCAGTAAATTCACAAAGATGTCTATGTGTAAAAGAATCCTCAGCTCTAAAAACAGGACCAATCTCGAAAACACGCTCAAAATCCCCACATATCGACATTTGTTTGTGAAGCTGAGGTGACTGAGCTAGGCATGCAGGTTGGCCTTTATAGTCGAGTCGGAAAACTGCAGCACCACCTTCACTTGAACCAGCAATAAGCTTTGGAGTATGGATTTCTACAAACCCTTCGGACAATAAAAACTGCCTGAATATCTGCATACCAAATCTAGTTAGAACCATCAGAAAAATTTCTTCTCTGATTCTACATTGTGATAAAATACCAACCAGGGATTGTATCCAAAAAATAAAATAATATATATATGTATATATATCAACCGTGGGAATCTACCATTAGACTAAACAAGACAATAGTCTGCTTTGTAGATAAATGATTTTTCTGCCACAAACATCCACACTATTTTACAAAGGCTGTATAGACCCAAAAACCATCATTCGCTGCATATCTCATATATCTTTATACGTAAGGGGACAACATAGGCCGCAGAACACACCAAAAAGGAGTACTTGTGCTGCTGTGCATGGAGCCAAGATATAATTGAGCATTTACTTTAACGCACTTCATATCGTAATATCATCAACATAAATTCAAACACATACAAGCACAAAGTTAAGATCTTGACGGAATAAACACAATGATTCTTATTCACACAATGTTAAATGGCAATTTCTTACATTACCAACTTGACATTGAACACGGAAAATGGCTTGATTCGCAGGTGTCCTCAGATCAAGGACTCTGTAATTCAAACGGGTATCTTGATTCACCCGAACGAGTTGCTCACCAGCCTGTAAATTGTATAAACCATGAACATTCCAAGTGAAGGGGGAAAACTCAAACCAGCGAAGAACGATACATTTTCAGCATGTAGTAACAATGATTCCTCTTAATACCTGCAAGGCCTTTTCTATCTCAACCTCACTTCGAGCAGCATCTTCTATATTGACAGGTAGAGTGGGCAGGGCCCTGTTGATGCAATATATCTTATGCACAACAATCTCAACCTGCAATTCACAATACAACAGGTTCAATGAGCTCAACACAGAACTACAAAGCACCAATAGACAACGCCCAGGGTTTAACAAATAAAAGAAATCACCCAAAACATAAGAGTAAAATTCAGATAAAACCCCCTAAGATATAGGCCAAGGAGCGAACAAATACAGATGAAGTCCATGTTTAAAACGTTGATAATCTAGTCCACAGAAGAGCGAACACACGGGTCCGCGGTTAAAACCTGTTCTAGAAGACAACAAATCATTGCTTTGCCTAAACATCCGATATTCTCAAAAAAAAATGAATCAAGGAAAAAAAAAACCCCAAAGCACCATTCTTGTATAATTAACCAATCTCACCAATTCCAAATTCATCAAACAATATTCTTAGCATCAGCAATGCACTCATAGCAATGAAGCCAACAATACAATCATATAAGAACCCAATTTTCACAAACCCAAAGCAAATCCAACCACAAAAACCCAAACCTGCTGAGAAGCCCCCGTAATCGGTCCACCAGGAACCGCGACGACACCCTCGACCTCAACAATCGACTCCCGACTCAACCCGGTCGCAAACTTCACCATCTGCGGACTAACCCTATCAGGCGCCACACTCAGAATACACTGAACCGTAAACCCCCTCTTTCTCACCACAACAAACGCCATCTTCTTCGACACGGCGCGTATCGTCTGCGCCCGTCCCCGAATCAACACAACCTTATCCTTCATCCCTTCGTCCAATTCCCTCACCTCCGTCCACTTCCGCCCGCTGATCTCCTTCGATTGGAGATCCTTGAGGGGGACATCACCGTAGTTTGATGACAGCGGGTCGTCGATCGATGCCTCGGCCAGTGCGGCGCGGGCGGCGGCGGTGGCGGCTTCTTGTTGGCGGCGAAGTTTTTCGAGTTTTGCGGCTTCTTTTTTGGCGGCTTTCTTGCTCGGTTGGGTGTTGTCGGTGGAGGAGTCATCGGCGGCGGCGGCGGCGGGGTTTTCCGATGGAGATGACATAGTGATTGAGGTTGGAACTGTAGAGAGGCGAAAAGGGTTACGGTACTACTAGCCACCGAGTGGGAATGTGTGTAATGGTATTCAGAAGTACTCTGTCCCTGCCTCAATTCGGCTCAAGAACAACAACCGTCCTCGAATATGCTACCTCCAATTCGTCGAGTCCGGCCATATCTTGTGTGCTTAACTTAAAATCAAGTCCAAATTACACCCCAATCTATATTAAATATATGATTGTTTATATAAATTATAATATTTTTATATTAAGTAAGTTTTGAATAGTGAAATGTCCCAAATATTTTTCTTTTACATCACATCAATTTCATCATTATTATTTTTTCTCTCTCTATCCACTCACAAACCAAAACCCACTCACATGGATAAAAAATGGGAAAAAGGTATCAAATCAATGAGTTCTCAATAATCGTGTCAACCCAAAACATCGCAACTTATCTAAAACGGAGGGAGTATATAGGTAGATGAGTTGGAAGAAAACCTCCAAACAGCCCTGCTGCAAAGAAAAAGCCAGAGCAGCAAACTTAGAGAAAGCCTTTTAGAAAAGGAAAGTCTTTGGTTGTTCTATAATTATTGTAACGTTTTTCTCTTCAGACACTATTTAATATATAATTTGAGGAGATTCGTTACTCATTTAAACGATACGATTTAAATTTTCTATTGGCTCATAGTTATAATACGTAGCGTTTACTATCATTAAGTTTCACGATATTTTTTTTTTCAAAAAACAACGTTTGATCTTTTTATTGTGATGCGTGTCCGATCAAAATAGTGCAATCTTTTTGGAACGGAGGAGTATATAATAGGGAAAATAGCATTTAATCTCCTGAATTTTCAATCCTTTGCACTTTGTCCCCCTAAAGATTAAACATAGACACTTAGCCCCCTAAATTTTACAAAAAATTTTGATTTTTGACACATGATTTTCTAAAAGTATTTATTTTTTTGGCAGAAAACTTCCTCGTAGAGAGGCATATGCCTATTTTCAAAGTTAAGGGGAGTAAAACTGTAATACCCGAGAATTTTGGGGGTTTTGAGAAGAATATATAACGTCACAATTTTAAAATAAATCGTGCTAAAAGATTATATATTTAAATCTAAGAAAATATTTGATTAATTAAAGCAAATATGAAGATGGATTATTTTGGGATGATTAGTTGAACGCGCCAATAAACGTTACGAACGAATAGCGTTACAATGTTATAACGTTATAAACGTTGCGTGTAAAGACTATCGATTTAAATCCCAAAAACAATGAATTATGACTCGAGAGATCATATTTTCATACACGGGAAAAATCTAGCGATGCAAATAGATTTTTCGTAGAATAATATTACGAAATTTGAGTGAATAATTGATTGAACGAGACGTTTCGTGGGACGAAACGTGGGATATTAACCCACCTCTCTTTTCCCTCCACTTTCTCCTTATTTCCTCTCCACTCCACTCCCGTACTCCTCTCCACTTCAACCACCAGCACCAACATCTCCATCATCTCACCTGCCACCAGCTGCCTCGCAACCAGCCAACGCAGCCATCGCTCCGGCCACCATCATCAAGGCACCATCATCATCATCAACATCATTATCATCATTCCATCACCGCCACCATCTTCACGATGATTAAGACGAAGGCAGTAGCAGGCCGGGAGAAGATTCAACATCGGCAGCTCGTACAGAGAACATCAAAGGATCCGTTCGTGTGATCATGAGCTTAAGAAAATCAAACGTGTTCGAGGTAACCTCACTCGTCCGATATACCTCTTTTATTCATTCACACGATTCAAACACGTCCGTGCATGTTTTAGGACGTGTTTATGCTGTGTTAGACATGTGTGGAATGATTTGGATGCTTAAAAACACGAATTGGACGATCCGGGGACGGGCAGGGAGGTTTTCGGCAGATTCTGGCCGGAGATCTGTCGCGCCCGCGACGGCGAAAAATTGGAATTTTGCTGCATAGTGGCGTCATGCCCGCGACGGCCTTCTGAGCAAGAAAAAATACATTTTCTTGTCCCGAATCTTAAACCTAAATGTGTATTTGAGATATATAACACATACGCATGGAAATATATCGTCATGTGTGTATAAACGATCACGTTTGACATGTGGTGGGGTATCTGGGGTTGAAATGAAATAGAATGTACCCTTATAATGTATATACCCTCAGGAGAAATAAATGAAAGCGACTGCTAAATGATTAATAAAAAGGGAACGGGGGATGTGGAGCATAGTTACACTATCCATATGAACTAATGAAAAGCAAACAAATAAGAAATATCGCCTTCTTGAACTGATAAGGACGACATTGACGTCCCTTGTGGATCATTGGTCGTTTTCTTGAATTTGTTGAGAAGGTCGAACATGGTGTCCCTTCTTCGATCCATTACGATCATCTGTATCTTTGAATAGCCTTGGTTGCTTGGGTTTGAGTCATTGCACTCCTGTATTATCATGTTAGTCATCGTCATTAGTGAGAACTAGGTAGGGAGCGATAGGTATTCCCCATCCTCTTTGCATGCATGCAGCGGCTTCTACGCCGTTGTGGCGAGGCCACGGGTTGCTCT
Organism: Drosera spatulata; assembly: GCA_035668315.1. NCBI lineage: Eukaryota > Viridiplantae > Streptophyta > Magnoliopsida > Caryophyllales > Droseraceae > Drosera > Drosera spatulata. The sequence goes on from JAOVYX010016622.1 coordinate 17,817, forward strand.
CTACAGGGAGGCCCAAATTATCTCAATGCAGGCAAATGATACCTCATTGAATGCGCATAAGAGTTGCAAGGCGACGCACAGGGTAGGCAGGTGCGGAAATAGAATCTATCGGGTAACCCGGCTGACGATTGACACTTTATCTTAACTCTGTACTCCGAGTCGGTCATATCCTTGGAATCATCGTTGCTTTTGAGTCGAGTCATGAACCCTAATTATCTGCAAAATAAGGAATGACTCTTAAAAGCGATACAAAGCCATGTAAAGAAATGAGAAACGATGTTGTGTGATATGGCGTCCATATTTTCTTATATATATAAAAATATTTTAGGGACTTTCGACGGTCGTCATAACCGTTAGCGGAAGTTCCCTGTGATTGGGATTCATACACCTGAGGTTGCTGAGTTTCATTAGCTCATGATTATGTTATTCAATTGTAGGTATGCCCCCAGCAGCACCTGAAGGCTCTTAGAGAGAGTTTGCTTGTATATAGATGATTCCATGTACTTTGGATATTATGGCAGATTAGATGTTTATATCGTTTAAATGTAATAAATAATCTGCATAGCTTCCGTATTAATGATTGTAACTAAATAGGTATTTGGGATTGTAAGTTATGAATTCGGTTATTGTTCATAGATCCTTGACTACGGTACCCCTGAAACCCATTCGGTTTATTTGGTCTTGTCACGGACCGGATCCGTGACGGCATAACGCTCACGTGTCTTCCGCGCGGAAAGTCGGGGGCGTTAAAAAACACAAAAGGTCGAAAGTTCAGGAGGTTAAATATACTTTTCCTTATACAATATATTTAATTTGCATTTGGATAGGTTTCTTTTTTTTATATAAAAAGTGAAGATTATAAGTGGTATTATGTAAAAATTCCTTTTTACTTATATGCATTCCCTCCTTGGTCTTGGAATATAAAAAATAGAATAACTTGACACGAGAATATTGAGAAATTTGATGAAAAAAATATTTTTTAGATGGGTATGGCGTTTAGTTGAGGATATAGTGTAGTAGATATGATTGTTTTGATTTTTTATGATAAAATATTTGGCAAAAAAAAGTTACTATATTTTTTTTAAAAAGAATGTTTGCCTACATTTTGAAACAAGAAGGAAAATATTTTGACATTTGTCATTGTGAATCAAAGTTTGACCACGTTGCTCGACGATCAAATATTTTTTATTCAAAATTATTATGATGCATAAATGATTGTTTAAACTATATATATAATAGGTTTTATGGATCTGATTTTAAATCAACCAACGTGGCTGTAATATACTGTGTTTTGCTATTTGTGTACTACATTTTGATAATTGTATACTACAATTGATACCTTTAAAAAAACTACAATACACAATTGTTAAAATGCACTATACGGTAAGCAAAACGCAATATATTACAATCATATTGACTGGTTTATAATCAGTCCTCACAAACCCATATATAATTTAACCCCATGGATGTTGAAGAATAATCATACGTTACTTGATAGGGAAATGAGATTTCATGTCGATGCTTAATAAATAGTAAAAAATAAGTATGTTACTGTTAAGACCCAAACAATTCGGCATAATTTATTTTTTCAAATAATAACAAAAATAGCATATTACTGAATGTCGTAATTTATAAAATGATGTTATAAAAATCGTTTGTCAAAAATTATGACAAAAATATGGTAAAGACTAATTTTTTTTTTAAAATTTAGTTTCACGATAATTAACGTGGATAGTAAATAATCTTACGTTATAATTTATTTTGAGGGATTAAAAGACATGTTTGACGATATAATAAGAAAAAAAATACAAAATATGAATGAAATATAACCCTAATACACAACTACGGAGAAGTATGATCTTAATATAAAAATACCGTATTTATATAAAAATGATCTAAACCTAATTTTGACACTTATTTTTTTTATGTCACTTTCAACTCCACCTAAATTAAATTATTTATCCACTATATACCCATTAATTATCCATTAAAACTATTTTAATTGATTTAGTTTTCTATAAATACAAGTTTTTTTCTCCTTGAAAAATTTCTTACAAACATAAAACACTTTTTAGAATTTTACGAAATAATTTTTGGAGGTGTATACGAGAAGTTATAGATTTAAACGTGTCGAAGGGTCGCGTTGAACAGAATCAAAAAATGAATTGTTTTGACCCCGAAACAACTTCAAATGTTCACAAACACTTGTAATGATGATAAATATATAAAATCATTATCATGGACTATCACAATAAGTATAAAAAAACTTTTCTCAAAGCTTTTCAGGGCCACATAATATTGCAATGGCGGTTTTTCAAGAAGTACGAACAAATATGTTTAACTCCATAACGTGAACAATCATTCACAAAGGCGTATCTTAATACGCATATCTTATTCTATTATAGGATTGGAGATACTTTTCGTTGTCATTTAAGGACCAGGTTAAGCATGTGCATGCAAAGAAGTATGGTAAAAAGATAACGTTTAGTTTTATTGTGAGTGACGATGCGTATTATTATATCATGAGTATAATAATATGCGTTGGAATATTTGATCGTAATCACTAATTGTATTTGACATAAAATATGTTCCGACGTTCCTTATTGTCTATCACTTACTGTGTGCCGTGATATGATAGTTTGTGTGTTTGTGTTATGTCTTGTTTGTTGACATAAAGAGGATGAGTGAGTGAAAGGAGTGCAAATCCATAATTGATGGGATAACTCCGTGATATAAAACACAAAATGTATCGTGTGTGTCATATGTGTTATAGAGTGACTTGGTGGTGACATTTTTTCATCGACCTTATGAGGTCATTTTGATATGAGGGTATCTCACTGTAAGAGTTCCTGGATTTCGGTTTGGTTGATCCCTTTTCGCGGATGTCTCTTTTGCTGAAGTTGAAGGGAGCTTACTTATGAAATTGAATAAGTCTCGTCAAGGGCATAATTATAACATTGAGGGTATTTATTGTCGGTTGTCTATGTGTGATTGATATAACGGTAAGTATAACAAAGTCTTGAGGGAAGTGTTGAGTGTAACAGTGCGTGAGACTTAAACTAGGGACCTGTCGTGTCATATATCATTGTCTCAATTTGTTTGATATAGAGATCTTGACTGCCATATCATAAAGGATATGACGAGAGTAAATAACGTTGATAATGTCTGGAGTGTCAATGGACACGTAGCTTCGAATATTGTTACGTGACGTTAAGTGTGTTTATATGACTAGGGTGAATCACCGGTATGCTTGTAATGATAATTCTGAATGTCAGATTGGCATGATAATTCCAGAGTGCTGAAACAAAGGATTCAACTGATCATTTCCCTTTTCTTTTCTTACCTTCTTTTTTTGTGTAACCCTTGATAAGGGGTCGGTACATTATTGAGCTTCTATAGCTCATGGTTATTATTTTCTATGTCTTTCTTTTTCTCTTTGTTACAGGAGCAAGACTTGAAAAAGAAGTGCGACCTAAGATTTGATGTTAGATGTAACTTATGTGTGAAAGGTATTCTGATCTTAGAAAGAGATGTAAATTCCGCTGTAAAGGTGATATTCTGAGTTACGATTGAGTGCATGAAAAATTTCTAAACTAATGAAATATAAGTAAATTTAACTTAATTCTTTTGACTAAGTTAGGAAGTATAGTTTTTGCCTAATTGAGACGTTGGATCTAGTAACAGTGACGTCATATGTATTAATGAAAAATCGAGGAGTTATAGTTACAATCATTCGGGGCAAAGAAAGTTATTATTTTTAACGATGAAATAAAAAATCTAAAGAAAAAATAAAAATAAGTGAGTATAATATAAATAATAATTTTATAATTATAAATTTATAGTTGTCAAATGATACATCACAACCAACAAAAAAAAATCGATATAAATGATGAAAGATATGAATTTTATCGAACCCATTCGAGTGAGTCTCGAGTTGATCTTTTCGCGAACCTATCAAGTCGGTTTCACGGATTTTACGAACCTGTCCGTCGGATTTCATGAACCCAATTTGAACTCAAATCACTTAGCGAATTACCCCAACACGTGTCGGGCTCTAATATTCAAAACTCATCCAAATTCTTTCCCTAAAAACTCAGAAACTTGGAATTTACACTTTTTTTTTAACTTGCCATAATAATCCTTTCGGTTCCTCAATCCTATATAAATTATAACAGTTTGACTTTCACAATTTTCGAGTCGAAGTATCAAAACGTTAATGGTTGTTTGAATTACATGCTTTAACAATATATTTTATCATTTTATTTGAAAAGAGAACAAAATTCTTATAAATACGTTTATAATAATGAAAAATACATATAAAGCGTAATTCATATGGAACAAATGGAGTATTACAATTGAAACTCACCAAAATACGTGTTTAATAATACCTTGGTAATAATGTTGTGCTTTTCACTCAACGGAAAATGAAAAATTCATAATACATCATCAGAGGTGTACAACACTACATTATTCTCATTTCTGATTGATTGTCAAAATTCATTTTTGTTTTCATTAATTATGATTAATTTCTCTTCATCAATCATATTCCAGAAAAGTACAAGAGGTGTAAACCTCCGAGGATACACCTATACGCCCCAACGGAAAAAATATGAAATATTAAGTGTTGAATATAAATATTATATCAAGCTAAGAGTGCTATCCCTTTGCACTAAACTGAGATATCCCTTTACAAGTTACCGTCCAAAAAACTATTTGAGGCTTTTCACAAGTTATAGCTGGTACCAAAGGCAAAACAACCATGAACAGTCTGCAAAGGAACGTATGACAGTTTTTACAACCCTCTCCTAGGACCAAGGCCACTTTGCATCTCTCCATTTGAACTGCCGAGATCCTTCAACATGATTCATACAGCTAATATCATTTGTCCCAAGCGATGTTGGCACACAACATTTCAACTTTTGATCTCGTGATCGAGCTTCCTCTCTGTAGGCTGAGTTCGCATATCTGGGATGTTGGATGAAGGCCACATTCTTCCACCAGAGAATCAATGCCTAGAACGGAAAAGTACAAAGCAAAGGAAGCAACTTCAGCACCTTTTAAGAAAAGTTTCAATGACAAATAAGTCAGCCAACCAAGAATACACATGCTCCTCAATCTTGACTTGAAGGCAAGATGAGATTTGAGTCCAATCAATATCACTTACTTGCCAATAAATCCACAGCGCTACCTTGTGAGGCATCAACCAGAAGAAGAGAGCGTCATCTGAAACCAAGGGAACCTTCTTGGCTTTTAAGGTAGCCGAGAAAAAGTGACCAAGCTCAGGATGCTGAACCAAAATCACAACTGATAGATCATCTCCTGGTGCAGTTGCCTTCATACTCCAACTGCCCTGTATATCCTGAATACTGAAAAAGGTCATTCCTATTAACAGTTGAAACCTGTTTGATTGGCATGTCGATGGCAGACATGTCGATGATAGGCCCATGTAAATAGCTATTTACACCAGTATCAGACCACTACTTCTCATAGAAATTCTGTTTGGCAACTGAAAACAATTTCATGTTTATTTAATGGTCAATTCTGAAACACGTCTTAAAAAATGAGCTAAACTTTTTTAGAATTCTTCGTTTGCAAACTATATTTACAGTTCAAAACCAGTTACTAGTTAGTATCTTGTGCTCATGCTCACACATACACTAGTGCACTTGCTTACACAGGGAGGATACAAACAGAAATTAAATAATCATATGTGTCCTACCATGAAAGGGCTAACATGTAATGCTTTTGCTGCAACATCAGAGTTGGGGTCAAAAACAAAGGAGACTCTTTCACCCCAAGGTGTATTTGTTACCTGTAAAAACAGACCATTATTTGTCAGTTAAGACACAAACCTTTTTTAAGACTGGGATTTAGATTCCCATCGTGAATAGTAAGCAGCATGAACACAAAAAAGAGGTCATAAGAATGATAGATACATGTCCACATGCTTTCTGGTTTTGACTCTTTTAAGTATCAAGCGATTATCACTGTGTGGAGTACCTATTCATTAGAACAAAGTACTGGCATAATAGTCATTATGTTTTCAGAAAGAGTATATGAGATAGAACCATGAATACAACATCCAATCATAAGTTTATGAAGAACATGAGAACAAGAAATTAGTTGCGAAGTCATTAGCAATTCCATTTGGCCGTAGCAGAAGCCATCGTTGCTTTCATGCCCTGGTCCTGGATATTCCATGCACTGATTGTAACGCCCCAGTATTTCATGTCCAATACCTGCTTGACACGTGACGGTTCCGCCGCTCCAAAGTCCATTCGAAGCAAGGCGACAAGATTACAGGGGGTTTAAGTATCAGAAACATAGGAAATCAGAAAATATCCAACTTACATTGTCTTTATTACA